>VWZK01007103.1:0-24305 GCA_013396935.1 Baryphthengus martii
AGGCTGGTGTTGGTCTCTTTTCCAAAATTACTAAAGATAGGACGAGAGGAAATGGCCTCAAGTTGTGCCAGGGAAGTTTTAGATTGGATATTAGGAAGAAATTCTTTGCTGAGAGAGTGGTTAGGCACTGGAACAGGCTGGCCAGGGAGGTAGTGGAGTCACCATTCCCGGAGGTGTTTAAAAAACAAATAGATATAGCACTTGAGGCTCTGGTGTAGTGGTTAGGGATGCTGGGATGAAGGTTGGACTAGATGATCCTGGAGGTCCTTTCTAACTGTAGTGATTCTATGATTCTATGATTCAAGACATCACATCATTTTTTTTTTTTTTTATAACAAATACACAACCACTAACCTGTGTTTACCATTAATATACCATAAATAAAAAATATTCTTAATGTTAGAGACATCCTATCTGACGGACAAATTATCATGTTCTTCCACATAGCACGAGTTTTTTACAGCTTGCATTCAATGGCAAAAGGATCTGTCCATTATAGTATTTTCTTGCTTTATATTAGGATCACTTTTTGTTCAAACATAAGAATTTTCTCACAGTAAGAGGACAGTGTCTTATTAACTGCTGTAAGTGTACCGAGCATTTTTCATGTTGTAGCTTTGAGATAACAGCCGAAACCATAAAAACTCAAGAGAATCATTTCATACAGTTTGTCAGTAGTATAGCAGACATCATTTTATAGAAAATTGCTGCATATAGTGCATAATAAAACATAATCAATTCCCTTTCTTAATGTCCCATACCGTGCTTCATATTGCTGTGTCATTTGAGACTGTCTCTTTCTGGGGAATTCAGAATAATATGAAACTGAAAATCCCAGCTGACAGAGGTCCTTTCTTTAGGTGATATTTGGAATTAACATAACATCATTGTTTCTACTAGTACTGTTCTTATGTTATTAATATATATATATATTCTTTATGTTTACCATTTCCTCAAACATATCCTGCTGCATTTTGCTCTGATTCCCGTTTTTTCTCTAGGAAAAGTCTTCTTCCTCATTTCTTTTCTTAGCTACCTGAGTTCTAGTATGCCAGCCCACTGCCCCAAGCAGTTTTATTTTAATAGTCCTCCTCAATTCTTCCTGTTTCCTGATTGATTTTTAATTTTAAGCCAATGACACAGGAGTGGTTCTCAGAATTGTTACTTAGCTTTTGGGCAAGATCAGGAGCAGAGAAATTTTAAAAAAAGACTGATCAGACCATTAAAAAAGAAAAGAAAAAAANAAAAAAAAAAAAAAAAAAAAAAAAAAAAAAAAAAAAAAAAAAAAAAAAAAAAAAAAAAAAAAAAACAAGAAAAAAAAAAAAAAAAAAGAAAAAAGAAAAAAAAAAGATCTAAGCCTCAGAATAAAATTCTCAACCAAATAAACAAGAAACCTGAGGTAGAGATGTAGTCTGGGTCTTACACAGAGACAGAGCACTAAATCTGGCACTCCCAGATTGCTGCTTCACAGGATCCCACTTTCTCTGTGCTGAGTGCAATTGCAAGGTGGACATGCTCTAAGGTCAAGATGAGGGCAACGTCAGTTTGACTTCTCCATTCCACTATGAGAGGAAAAAAAAAGAAAAAAGTACGTCGTCAGCATATTCCTCTGAACAACTCATGTTTGTTAATTAAAAGTTGTTTTCTCATTTATTTTCTTTCAGTCTAATATCCTTCTGTCAGGTCAAAACTGCTGATTTCACCATTTCCTTCAAAGTGACTGGCTTTGCTGAAGTCGAAGGAAAAATTCCTGTTAGCTCCAAGAACAGGAGGACAATGCCCTGAATCCTCAGAGTGCAGGGCCCACCTACACAGAGAAACAGGCAAACAAAAAAAACCCTGCATATAAATCTGCACAACTGTATTTGACCTCTGCCTTGAAGTAACTAGAGTTATTTCATGCTGCAGTTAACTCACATTATATTTTCCTTGTTATAGTTCATCTCACTTTTTAAAAGTGCTTTTATGCCTATGGGCATTGTAGAGGTACAGAATAAATTTGTGTTGGAGCAGTTTTCATATTTTTCTCCCAGTGGCACACTAGTACCTCTTAGCTCCATGAGCCTGTTTGAGCTCTTCTGCCTTCTCTCTCACTTTAGCTTTGTAGTACTTCTCCACTTTTCATATATCCCTGATTACTCACCGGTCCTGCCTCATTTTTAAATGGCATTTATTGTTACTATCTTCCAAAGTTAACATTCTTTTGAACAGCTCATCTAATAAAAATCTATAAATGGTTGCAAATACATAAAAGTAACTACAAGTAAGACTCAAGCTTTTGATGCATGAAGAGAAGGAATCACTGAGATGTATAACTTCTCAGAATAAAAATGGGATTTTTCAAGAGATTTTATGTCAGTGTGAGTAGTTGGACTATGTGGACATGGATACTGAATTTCTAAAGCTTTTTTTAAAGAAAAGGAAATGTTGTAGAAATAGCTAGGGCCATATTAGGTCCTCAATACCTCTGAGGACCATGGAAAAAACCCTTGCCTTTCTCACAAAATTGCCCTTATGAGGGGCTAATGTTGTTTGAAATGGTCTATTTTAATACTTTCAGTGGATTTTCATCTCTGTACAAGTTTAAATCTGTTTAACTTCGGGTTTTTTAGTGGTCACAACACCGAGCTTAATAGAGTTATTGCTGTTTGGCAGGGCATCAATAAAAAAATCTTTGCTTTTAGGCTGCTGAGACTTAACCAGATGATCAAAAAGTCCAGACTCGTTATCATATACTAAACTTTGGATGTGTTGTATAAAAATCCCCAGCTGAATGCCATGTTTCTATTCATCGTACATATACATATTGTCAGATGTCTCAGTTAAGATTTCAGTTTTGCATTTCAGTTTTGCATTATCCCCACAAACAGACCAAAGAAATAATATGAAATAAACAAAAAAGTCATCAAAAAACCACACACTGTTTTGAAACGGCACTTAACATCAAAGCAAGAATTTGATGCATGTCTGATCCTGCACCCGTGAACCATTACACTATTTCAACTCATTCAGCCAATTTCATTACTACCTCCCCAATTACCTGACAGATTTAGTGCTTTTATCCTCTGAATTTATGCAAAGAACAGATAACATTGATCATAAGAGTGAAAAAAATTCCCAGTAATTCAAAGACTAAAGGATTTAAAAATGTGGTAGCTATCTGAATAGCTTTTTCATGTCCTGTGTGCATATCTATAGAATTACCCTTTTACAGATATTCAGGTTGCATAATTAAATAAATATATTCTCTTTTGTAAGCTATGAATGGCAGGGCTTGGAGTACTTCCAATGGCGTTAAGGATTAACAAGGCAAGAATTTATTTTCTCGTTATAGAATATTTTTAACTTTTTTTTTTATCTTTTTTTTTGCCATGAAATCATAAAGTTATTGAATTAGAAAGGATCTGAGCAGGGAATTAGAAAAGATCTGAGCAGGGTCCATGATTCATTCTTTCATATCATGTAACACCAACCACACTCAAGTCCCTTTTAAGAAAAGTTTGTCTCATCTGTAATTAAAACCATACTATTGTGGAGATTTGCCATCCTCCTTAAATGGTTTTTATTCATTGTCTTGATGCTTATTTTTAATTTTCTTGATGCATAGCCTAAATCTTCTTACTGGCAAGTTAATAAGGTACAACTTATCAATTGCGTATCCTTTCACCTTGCATATGTATTTTCAATGTTTATGGGCATGTGTTCTGTTACCCCTTCATCTTCACTTGCCCAGACTAAACAGGACTTTTTTAATTTTTTTATATTATTTTCTCTAATCTTTCCTTATATTTCCCATCCCTTTTTTACCATCTGAACAAGGTCTTGAAAACATTCCAACAGCTAATTCTCATTCTGTCCATTGTTATCTTCTTATTGCTGCTAAAAATGCAGTTCTTCGCTTTTCCTTTGACTTTCATTCTGTCAGTAGATGATTTTCCAATTTGTGAAAATGACTTTAAATCTGAACCTTTTCTTCCAAACTGTTGGTGATTTGACACCATTTACAAGTGCAACATAAATGGTTCCTTCAGCTAGAATGCTCCACTCAATAATCAAGGTAGTACCTTGGTTAGAATAGATCTCATCTGAAACATATTTCTAGTATGACAATGAACCACTGATAATTACTTTGAAAATACAGTTTTATAAGAAGGTTTATACCCCCATTATGGCTGTTTCAAGAGATCATGTTTCTCTAGTTTGTTTGCAGAATATCACGAGTCAAAAGCCTTACTGAAGTCAAACAAAATGGCAGTTGCTATTTCATCCCTGTTTGTAAGGCCTACAGACCTGCCATGGATATAAAGACGAGAATAAGAGCAGTGTGATGTAATTTGTTCTTGACAAGTCCATGTTGACTGGCATGTATTTAGCTGCCATTGTTTGTCTCTGCAGTTTTCAATTCTGTATTTCACCATTTCCTAGATACAAAGACCAAAAACCACTCTTAAAAGTGGAGAATGGAAGAATAATCTGGGGGGTTTATTTATTCTTCCCAGTTTGTGGGTTAACAGCTCTTATTATGAAGTTAACGTAGGACTTAGAAGTTACTATGTCAGCATCTTCCTTTATCAGAGTGAAAATCAGTCTGTCTGCTGGTAGGTTCCCTGCATCATCTTAACATGATTTGAAAACCATCCTCACTTGAAAACAAAACAAAACAAACAGATATAAAAAGCGTCATAGGAGTTCACCCACAGTATGTCCTGCATTCTGCTGTTTTCTGACAGAAATATCACATCTTATAATATAGGAGTTACAGTAATACCATTGGATGTGTGTAGCTCTAGCAACCATTTATCAGCCTGTGCTTATCAACCACTGTAGAAGACATACAAGACAAGAGTAAAGATAGCAAAAAGTAGACGTGGTGAATGTTGTTGCTGAGCATTTTGCTAAAAAGTAAAATCTATCACAATTTTCAATCATTGACACAGCTAGATTTTCCCTTTGGAGATCTTAGGGCTTATGGGATATGAAATATTTAAGGGCAGAGATTTGTGTTAATTCCTTAGTGTTACAGCAAGGTAATGGTGATTTTCCAGGGAAAGAAGAGCTGGTCTTTTGTTGTCCTGGATCTCATGCTGTCACTAGTGTTTCTACTAAGATATTATCACCCATAAATGTCCACATGTTCTGACTTACATGGAGTAAGCGACTACAACAGTGAACAGTGACTACAATACTAGACAAAGGAGGAACGATGAAGGTCATCTACCTAGACTTCTGTATCTGTAAGACCTTTGACATGGACTCTTGCACTATTCTTCTCTCGACTGGAGAGATATGGATTTGATGGGTGGGTTATTTGGTGGATGAGGAACTGGTTGAACAGTCACATACAGAGGGCAATGGGCAATGGTCAATGCCTAAAGATCAGTGAGGAGCGGTGCCCCTCAGGGGTCTGTACTGTGACCAGTACAGTTTACTATCTTCATCAGTGACATAGTCAATGGGGTCAAGTGCACCTTCAGCAAGTTTGTAGACAACACCAAGTTGAATGCAGTCGATCCACTCGAGGGATGGGATACCATCTAGAGGGACCTGGACAAGGTGGAGAAGTGGGCCCAGGTGAATCTCATGAGAATCAACAACGTCAAGTACAAGGTCCTGCACCTGAGTTGGGATAATTAATGTGTAAAGGAAGCTTATAAGAAAGATGGGGATAGAGTTTTTACTAAAACTTGTAGTGATAGCAGAAGGTGTAATGGTTTTAAACTAAAAGAAGATTTAAACTGGACATAAGGAAGAAATTTTTTTATGATGAGGATGGTTAAGCATTGTCACAGGTTGCCCAGAGAGGTTATTAGATGCTTATCTCTAAAAACTTTCAAGGCCAGTTTGGACAGGGATCTGAACAACCTGATGATGTCCCTGTTTATCACAAGAGGGTTGGACTAAAAGAGAGTTTTAAAGGTCCCTTCCAATACAAATTAATCTATGATTCTGCGATTCCATGACAATAAAGAAAGGTTATTCTGATACAAAATACCTGTCAAACTGTTCAAAGTAGACAACAGGCAGAAAAAATGGCATACAACATACAGGTAGACAAATGATCAAGCTGCACTCTCAGTGTGCTATAACAAAATATCAATTTTAAAGTGACTAGCAGCTTATGAACATGAAGATATCTTATCTGAAGAGCTAGATGGTATATTAGGGTACCCACAGAGTGCAAGCATGTTTCTTTTGCCAGATAAATTGTGTCCTGCAGCTCCAAGTATAGTGGACTTCCCTACTGGATCCCACTCTAGTACAGATTTGCTTGATCTCCACTACATATTAGGTTTTCTCTCCTCTACATTCTCTGTGGTTTCACTGTGATTAAAGACAATCTTATCACTTTTGTGGGCTTTCCCTTATTCAGGACCTGACTTACAGTCAAATTGTCATAAGTAGGATGAATATGTGAACCAGCAGGACACAGGGCATAGGGCTTCCTAGGATGGAGGGAATCAGAACTGGTGGGAGCTTGTCTGTTCTGCCTTTAAATAAGCATAATTATATGTGGTGGATTCACCTTGGCTGGTCACCATATACCCACAGGATTATCAGTCTCCCCTTCTCAATAGGATGGGAGAGAGTTCTTCATGAACGGAGTCGACAAGAGTCCACAGGAGACAGTCCTTCACAAACTTCCCCAACATGGTTTCTTCCCACAGCCTGCAGCTCTTCATGAACTGCTCCAGCATGGGTCCCTTCCATGGGGTGTAATTCTTCAGAAACAGACTGCTCCAGCATCAATCCTGCTCAAGGTTACAAGTCCTGCCAGGAGCTTATCCCAGCAGAGGCTCTCCATGAGCTGCAGTTTCCTTCACAGAATATCTCTCTGCTCTGTCGTGGGGTCCTTCACAAGTTACAGAACAGTTATCTGCTCTGCAAGCAACAACTTGCTTTGCTATGCTCTTTCCCACAGACTGCGGGGAAATCTCTGCTCCAGAACCTGAGCACTTCATCCTCCTACTTCTTAATTGAACCTGGTGTCTGCAAGGCTATTTCTCTCACATATTCTCACTCATTTCTCCCAGCTTCTGTTGCATAGGGCTTTTTAGCCTTTTTAGCCCTATATTAAATATATTATTATGGAGGTGCCACCACCATCGCTGATGGGCTTAGCTTTGGCTAACAGCAGATCCGTCTTGGAGTTGGGTGGAACTGGGTCTGTCAAGTATGGGGGAAGCTTGTAGAATCTTCTCACAGAAGCCACAATTGTAGCTACCCTGATACAGAAACTCTGGCATGTAAACCCATCCAAATACAATTTCTCACTTGTAGTATCCCCAGTAGAACATTCTGATAACTCTGCCTGCACCAGGTGATCATACTGCATTTTATTTCAAATATATGCCCAATAATTGCACTACACTAATTACTTTTACATCTTTTGATAAGGCAGATTCATCATTAGACTAAAAAAATGGTAGAATTACTGAAGTCCTAGGTCACTTAGCTTCTTTTAAAGTAGTAAGTGGAGTAACATAACTAATCACATCTAAATGTCCATCTTGATCCCAAATAAATTTAATGATTTAGCAAAATGGCTTCTTTTCCAGAACGCGACTACGTTTATCTGAGTGTTCTATTGCACCTTGCAAGAATTTATAAGCTTTTGTTCATCTGCCTAACAGCAGCTTTCTCTGCTATAGTTTATGATCAATAAGATTTGAAAGAAGTACTGTGCAAACATCTAACTGTGGCTACTTCCAAACAAGCTTATGTGAAAGTCTGTGTAGTTTCATTGTTCTGAATGTTTCTACACATACAAACCATTAACAGGCTTAGTAGAAACAAAGTAAAAGAATTCCATCTTACTTAAAATAGAATTTGAACAACATTAAAAGATTTAGAAATCTCTAAAGGCACTTGATAAAATACCTTGTTTGTGAAACACTGTGGTTTGTGTTTATGTTTCTAGTTGAATGCCATCAAGCAAGGAGCCTATTTTTGATTAAAGATTCAATATCTCATATTCCTAGTTCTGCATTCTATATTGGAATATAAAATCATGTAATGCTTTGAAATATGCTGTGTGAATACCCCAGTACTGTATACCCTGTGCATGCAGTTATTCTAATAATCATTATGTGTAGAACCAGTTATTGAATATGCACTAAAGTAACTGCTGTTTGTAGGAACTGACGTGGATAAAATAAGAACTGCTTGAACATCTGCCTCTACAGTTGAATTAACAAGATATGGGGCATGTACACTGAATACACTTGTATTTATTCTCAGATTTCAGCATGACATGGGGTGAGTACTGCCTGAGTGTTGACAGGAAGATCAAAATTTCGCAGAAAATGATATACTCACAGTGTAATGGCTAGATGCCAAATGACTCTGGTGTCAGTAAGAGCTAGTCGTGAGACATAAGTGAGGGTTACACAGAAAAGAATATTTTCCACTGCTTTTCCTCACACAAATAGCCCCTTTTAAGTGAGAAATGGTAAGCATCAGGGTAAAGCTGTTACAATAAATTCAGCTGATTATGCCTCAACTGTACTATAAAGCCCATTTGATAAAGCAAAGCTCTTGAGACAGTCTTGTAAACTCTGGAAGTAAAAATTCATTCCAGATATTTACTTCTTTGGTATCTTGGTTATTATTATGAAGCCAAGACTGCAACTTTTTAAACTGACTTGCAAACTCATTGTTCCCATTTTGCTACACAGTGAGAATTCAGCCTACATCAAGCCAACGAGTGAGTTTTAACAAACAACTACAAGCAAAAGTAACCATAAAAAATATTGTCTGTTTTTCAGTTGTAAAAGTTTAGCTTTTTCTTCTTGTAAATGCTAACAAAGCATCATTCAAGTTCAAAAGCACTTGCAGTCCTTCATGTTGGCAGCTGATGTGGAAGGGATGCAAATAGGAACGGTGTTTCTGACCAAACACACACACCCTTGCACATGTACATATATATACATGGATAAATTATTTCCCTTCTTCATTTCTTCCTTTGTACAGTATCAAATTGTATTTACTTTCATTGTACTACTGCATAGAAAATGATTAAATTATTTCCCCAATGATGGAGAAGTTTATGTCGATTAGGTTCATCCTTTAGTATTTTCAAGGAGAGATAAAGGATTTTTTTAAACTCACTTACCATACTTCAGATTTTTAGCAATGGCTTGGAACCTGGTCCAGATATTCATAACAAAAGTGAAGAAAAAAACCAAGGAAACTGGAAACTGGATTGTCAATAAGTGTACAGCATAGCAGATAATTCATTTTGTCCTCACCATACTAATGAGTTTCTGATGTTGTCAGTTGCCTTGGTGAAATCTTTGATGGATAAGCGATGGCCTCAACTCTCTCTGTACTGTCAAACAGGAAACAATCTTGAGAACCAAGATTTTTCTCACACAGGCTTCTACACCCAGGTTTTTTTCTACTTCATCCTCTGCTCCCAGAAACTCAAAGCAGCTAAAAGCTCTTTCTTGTTCTCCTCACCGAATCCTTACTCCCTGCATTTCTAAAACAAATCTCACAGAAAAATTATGTACTTACTAGTTTGTTGACTTGGCCATGTTCTTTTATAGTTCAGTGATATTTACAGAGTTGAGCCTGATGAATTGGGAATCTGCCATTGAGAGGCCTGCTGGAAAGGTCTGTGACAAGTCAGATGGGTAGGATACCTTAAAAAATTTCAGTCACTCAGATGTATCAGCCTCAGTTCTCACTTCCCGACCACCTTTTTCCTCATGTCCATCCTCCACTTATAGGGCAAATTCCTTTCTCTCAATCATTTTCGTGGTTTAGAAAGGGAATATAGGTAAACTGACTTGGCAGAACATATTGATTCCTAAATTTTGCCTTTAAGAAAACGTTTGCCTCATTGCATACAGATTCTTAAGGATTCTTCTGTAACTATTTTCAACTGTATTTAACTCATAGGAAAAGGATGAGAATACATTAGCTCTCACTGAGAAAAGGAAAATGGCTTTTTTTTCCTATTCTTTCCCTTTTTGTGCACAGTATACAAAAGAGCAGAAGTGATCTGGCCCAAAATGCTGAAAGTTACTTCATACCTACAGCTCTTGGAGGGTTGCCCAAAGCTGGTATTTACCACAGGGACATTTATGAAGGCTTGGAATGCCAGAAAGTCTCAGTTCTGAAGCAGGTACAGTCAAACTCTTATCAAGCCGTAACACAGAACAACTCAATTAGTCTTGCACAAATTAGCAAATTTGAATGAGGTCTTGTGTATTGACACCAGAATTAAGGTATGGGTCCTGTTCCAGCTATGCATAAAAAGACGTATGTAATCAAGCTACTAGGGGTTTTTTATAGCTTTTCTGTGTGCCACCCTCAGGACTATGAACATCTCAGCCATGATATTAAACATAACACTGTAAGTCTATGAAGCTCAAAAGTCCAGGATAAACTTTAATCTTTGCCACAGACTTGTACTGGCCAACAGGAATTCTTGCTGTCCTGGCCTGAACCTTTAGGTCATTATCATATATGAAGTTTTCTGGTGATCACAACAGGGTTTAGTGATGGACCTGTTTTTAAAATAAATACAGACTAATGTTTAGGAAGTCAGAGAGATAAGAGTAGCATGTCAATTGTGTGTGTGAATGTGGCATGAAATTACAGGCTAATACTTCTATAAATACAAAACTTTTCAAGAGGGACAAGAGATATGACAATGAATTTCTACACTGAAGCTATGCCTCGCAACTAAGTGTGTTTATAAAATGAACATTTTGCACTATAACTATGGTAAACAAACTGAATCTTTTTAAGCTGGTCTTGGGATCTGGAGTATGGGGCATCTGATATGATGTGAGTCCTCTGAAGTTCACCTTCCTGCACGACAACCTTTCCAAGTGCAGTCATGGGGACACTGCAAAGGACTTTAATCTACTTCAGGAGCATCACTGCAATTTCTGGTTGTGCTGAAGCAATTTTATTTTATGCATCGTTTGCTGTGTTTAACAGGGCCCACACTCCACCTGCCTAACAATAAAAACAAGAAACTTACGTTGATGACCCAGCACTGAATCTCAGGTACTCTGCCAAGACATTCACCCCCTGTCAAACAGAATGTTCTTTTGAGAATGATAAATGTTTCTTTTTTTCTCCATCAGCATGTCATACTTCGAGGGAAAATAAGAAAAAAAAAAAAAACAACAACTGAAAAAAAGCATAACCAAACCAAACAAACTAAGTTGGTTTTCAGGAAAGTTAATGTTTCTACCTATCAACCTTGAAGATAACTTTTTTAAGGTTATATTAGTCTCTTTTAAAGCTCCTGTAATGGGACAAAAAATAAGCAATAAAAGCACTAAAGTCTATGTCTCCCAGTGCCTGCTAAACACCTAAACATCTAAAGATCTTATAAACATCTTATTCTAACATGCTAAGGAAGGAAAAAATAGCAAATGTGCCACATATCATTCATTTTTAAAGGTACTATTTAAGATCTATCTTTTCTTTTGTTGTTTACCTACCATGTTTGTGGTTTAGCTGACCATTGCCTCCTAAGTCATTTCAAGTTGTTCAGTACCATATGGTGGTTTTGTTTTCTTTATTGTAAAATTGCATTTAATTGGAATTTAATTCTAAGCTATAAATAAAAAGGTGATTTAAAAGGAAATGCTTTCTTTAACAGAGGCACATGTAAATTTTTTAGATTTCATTTTGATCTAATAGCATCTGTCTTTTTTGACTGTGTTTCTGGGAAGGTGAATCATTACCTCTATCTCAAAAATAAAGTATTATCTCTATCTCAAAAAAAGCATAAAATCTAAGAATGGTCCTGCATCATTTCTCCAGAAATGACTGAAGTGATGTATGGTTGCATCCTTCTTTTTTGGATGTTTCTCTGACTTACAATACAGAAATATGTGTTCTGCTCAGTGTACTGTGAGAAAAATTTCAAGCTTTTAAAATTAAAGCATTTTTATTTCCCCCTAAAAATAAATTGAGATTCATATTTACCTCAAGCCCAAGTCTCTCATAATGGCAAGTCAGCATCCTGCAATAATATCATCACAGCTAATGATTTCTTTGCAATTAGCTTTCAATATCCATTCTATTGTTAAAATATCCCTCTGGTTTTGTGTTCTTCTGAGCTGATTATTGAAACAAAGTGAAATGCCGGGAGGGCAATTTCAGCTAAAAAGTGCAGTTAGTACAGATCATTGAACAAAATATTTTTCTGCTGGCTATTCTAATTCCAGCCAGGCAAAAAATCTACATCAAAATATGGACACAGCCATAATGAAAGCTCATTCTCCTCTCCTTCTTAACCCCTCCCCACTAATAACTGTATGACAATAAGTAAAACATTTGTATGAGCTTGTAATACCTTCTTTCCCCAAGCAATAAGAATCACTTGAAATAAGAGTATTCTGGCTTTAATTCCTCACTAGTTAATTAAAAACAAAACAAAACAAAAAACCTCTTTTCAGTCATTCATTTGCTTATATTTTGGTACCTTTTGGAGTCTGGGCTGCAGTGTTCTGTTTGACTTTTAAAAGATAATGTTGAGCAAACAGCCACTATCTCCAGGACTAATATCTAACTTCTTCTCCCATATAACATAAAAACCAAATATGAAAAAAAAACAAAAAAACACAAAAAAACAAAGAAAGAAAAAAGAACAAAACCAAAACAAAACAAGAAAGAGGTAGTAAGTGAAGAAAACTGAAAAAAAAAAATACTGTACCAGTGTGTAATTGAATACCATAATGATTTATTTGGGATAGCATATTTCTTGATCCTCCATAATAATAAGTGAAATCAACCTCCTTAATAAAAATTATCACACAGTTCTGCTATTGCAAGATATTTCCTTATCGTATTTTCCAGGACTAAATCTTCTGAAGAATATGTTTGGTTGATGTTTCAGTCCATCACTGAAGAACACACGACATGTCTAACATATTGATTGCTTAGCTTCCCACCTTGGGGAAGAGCCTGTTTAGAAAATTTAATTCTGTTGTCAGCAGTGATAATAGTCCTGATAACATGAGCTGCCTGACCACACACATACACAGATGCACACAAAGTTAACTAGAGTTTAATGTATAAATTAATCTGCAACATGTGAATCAGGTTTCCGGTAGGGATTTGGGTTCTTTTCTGGAGGGATTTTATTTTATTTTTTATTTATTTATTTTTTGTGATGGTGGAGTTTTTTTCTTCCTTAATAGAGTTATCTCTTTGGCTTCTTTTTGCCTGCTTTTCTTGTGGGACTAAATATTAAATCAAATTAGGTTATAAACACCTAAAACTTTAGAGTTGAAAAAATTACCCTAGATCTTGTAATAGACCCAGGAAATATGCTCTCTCCATCTCAGGGGTGCAGAACATGCCTGCTCCTTCTCGTCTACACCTCTGGGATTGGGTGATGCAGACTCCTGCAAACACAGCTCCGCAACGTCAGCAACATATACAGTCCATGAAAACAGGAGGGATTACTTTATTATTATTATTATTACTATTGTTATTACTACTATTGTCATTATTATTACTATTATTATTATTATCCCATTAGTTTGTGCTGCTGCTCTACCGGTAGCACTAGAAACCGACAACCCCAGCTTGCCAGGGACTCTGGCTCGTCCTTCTACTCCCATACTAATTTTCTTCTCCTTTCTCACACAGCAGGAACTTGGCCTAGCCAGACCAGAGTCCTACTTTTGGGACAAGAAAATTCAATTTTTCATGCACTGTTGAAATTCTGTGAATTCACTCAGGATGAGCATATTTAGGAATCAGCTGCAGTTAATATTCTGGCAAGGGCACATGGCACAAATCCTGTCAGGAATTCCACGGATACAAATCTCAGCAGGGGTTTTCCACCATTAACAACAAATTAACTCATCACCATCCTTGCAAATGACCACCAAAAGAAAATGAGACATATAGCAGTGCTTTATTCAGTTTGAAGACTTCAAAAACTGTTTTTCAATGGTTACTAACACAGAATGAAAGAGGAAAGCCAGATTGCTTGAAACTTTTATGTTCAGAAAACTAAACTTCAGTTAATAGGATGGTAAATCAGATATTATTTCACTCTCTCCATATGCACTTTGAGTCATCATGCTGAGCATGTAACAAAGAATAATATCAGTGTCGTCAGAACAATACAGTGCTCTAGACAAGCACAAAAGAGATATGGAACTAAATGGCATAAAATGTGATCTTAATTGTTATAAAAAGTGGTTAAGCTTTCAATCAACCACATCTGCTGTTACAGTAGTACCTTATTTGTTGTTATTTGGTATTCATATTAGGGATTCAGCTGCTGAACTATCAGAACCAGGAATTCATTTTCAAAATGCTGATTATTTTGAGGATTTAGTGTCATATTTTTATACATACATACACATTCGTACAGTGATAAAATATGTGCGCAGAAGAAATCTAAACTATTGTGCTTTATAAAGCATCCTTCAGAGACAAGTGATCAGTCAGAGCACTGAACGGGAAAGCTGGGTGACAAATCAAATAACAACTTTGCAGCATAACTCTGCAGTAGAATATTCCAAATTGAATGCCACCATTTAAGCTTCAGTTTTTATCAAGTAGATTAACATCAGTTATTTCATCCAAATTTAGTGTGTATTATTACGTCAGATAGAGACGCAGACAGTAATGGAACTGACATCTCCCTTTCATTGTTTATTTTAAACAATCTGATTTGTTTCACCTTTTATTATAGAAACAGTGGTGGAATGTAATATTGTTTTTACAAAACAGTTTTGGGGAGCCCATGTCAATTTATGAGTCACACTCAATTCACGTCAGAGAAGTCTAGTGTCAAGAACACTGAAATTACATCTTACAGAAGTGTATTTCAGATGCAATCTAATTTATCCTCAATATTATACGTGTATTTACTGTATGAATATCTCTAAGGCTTTGGAATCTGAAAACTAAGAGCAAGATGACAGAAGTATTCAAGATAAAAACAGATATCTGGGACAAACTAGAACTTCAAAGAAATGGTAAAATAACAAAGAGACCATCTCTTAAAATTCATTGACCGTCAGACGTACTCAACAGGTCAAACTGCTGGGCTATTACAGAGAGATGTTCAGCTTCCTAAAAGCATTTAAATGGTGAAATCCATGCAGGTACATTACCTCTGGGGTGTAGATTGTGTTCATCAAGTACAATTATGTCTCTAAGCTCTCTGCAGGGGTATATATACATATATAGGCAAATTGATATTACATTTATCTGTTCACAGATATGAAGGAAGGCAGAATTTTTGTTTAATCTTTGACCAATCACTTCACTATCAGAGAAAATGCCTCCAAACTCAATGCCTTGGGAAGAATGTGAGCTCTCTCTCTCGATACCTCATAGCAAATGACTGCTGAGTCCTTAGAGACAAACCTGGCACCAGCAGTTAGACAAACTTGGATTATAAGCAATACACCAGTAAAACTGTTTTTTCTGCAAGGTAAGATTGTCTTGCAATAAACTCCACATTCATTTATATTATAAGGCACGTGAGCTAAAAAATACAGTTATTCAGAGGCTACTTTTACTATTTCAACTGAGTAAAGTGCTATATAATGTCTAATTTATGACAACACTGCATAGCAAATGAAAAGTCTAGTTTTCATCTTACTCAGTCTGAGATAAATCATTAATTCCAGTAAAAGAAATGAGGGTACACTCCTACAAGAACAGTATCCAGGCAAAATATCAGCAGAATTTTTTTTTCTTTTATATCTCTATCACTTTTTTCTCACTATATAAGAAACAGTTTCTAGGATATTTTATTATATGTAAATTTCCATTCAATGCAAGGTTCATCACTTCATAAACAATGTAGTAGCAGGTAGTCTGGTTACAATAAAAGCATATTGCAAAAATTGCATTGCATTATTCTTCTTCCTCAATTTTACAGTAGAAAAGACTGGTTAATGATGTGAAATATAAGTGTTGTAATTCAATATCAGCACAGCTATTTTTGTAACCATTGTTAATAAATTCATTACAAAACAGCTCACATTTTTCTCCTCTGCAAGTGTACTGCATGTATGTGCTAAACAACTAAAATATAACAATACTAATTTTAAGGGGAAAGTGTAGATAATAATAATATGTTATGTCTATATGTCCATAAACAGTTTAACTACAGGTATAAGTTGAAATTATTATTTTGTGCTACTGTCAGAAAGATCATAACATACTTTAAGAATTAATAATTCAAAACTAATAATTTAAGTTGCTATTGCAGAAGCTCTGGTCCCGTTTCTGAATTACATATGTAATTTCAGTGGGCTCTGTGCACAGAGTTAGTGGTTTTATTTAGACTTAATTATATTTGTGAGTGGAAAGGTTTGTTTCTAGCATGGCAAGATGGTGACAACATGTGACATATGTACTCGCCTTGTTCCTGTTCTAAATCAAAAGTTGAAATAATTTTCTGAAATAAAGAGATAAAAAATAATTTTCAAAATGATAATGATTTTTGAAGCAAATGCAGAGATTGACTAGTTCTCAGAACAACCACAGAAGGAAGGTACCATCAGAAGTTGAACAGATAGGTCACAATGCTGAGTTTTAGTATTTTCATATTTTGACGTGGATTACACAAGCACTTGGGATAACATGCTTGTACAGTCATCTTAGCTACAATTGTGCATCTGAGCAGAAATAACAAAGCTCTCCCTTGCTGAAAGAGTATGGTGAATAAGGACTGGAATGAAAAACCTGATCATGTACAGATTTGTGCCCTTTCCCCTCCTGTTTTCCATTCACACAAAAATAACCTCATCTATCTCTGAAAATTCTGTGTAATTCCTACTCACCAAGTGACAACTAGCGTTTCAGCCGGTTTGCAGCTGCAGAAGTGGTGGCCACCACGCCTAGGTGCACAGGTTGGTCTGTTGATAGAATCATAGAATGGTAGGGGTTGGAAGAGACCTCTGGATATCACCAAGTCCAACCCTCCTGCCAGAGCAGGATCACGCAGGGCAGGCCACACAGGAACAGATCAAGAGAGGGCTGGAAAGTCTCTAGAGAAGGAGACTCCACCACCCCTCTGGACAGCCTGTTCCATGCTCCATCACCCTCCCAGCAAAGAATTCTTTCCTCACGCTGAGGTGCAACTTTCTGTATTCCAGTTTGTGACCATTGTCCCTTGTCGTATCACAGAGCACTACTGAAAAGAGACTGGCTCCTTCTACTTGAACCCCGATCCTTCAGACACTAGTAAAGTGAAAAATTAGATCCCCTCTCAGTCTTCTCTTTTCCAGACTAAATAGACCCAGGTCTCAGCCTTTCCTCCTAAGGGAGGTGTTCGAGTCCCTTCATCATCTTTGTAGCCTCCACTGGACTCTCTCTAGTGTTTCCCTGTCCCTCTTGAAGTGGGATGACCAGAACTGGACACAATACTCCAGATGTGGTATCACTAATACAGAGAAGAAGGGGAGGAGAACCTCCCTCAACACTTCTTCATGCAACATAAGACACCATTGGACTTCTTTGCTGTCCCATGGGTAACTTATTGTCTGCCAGAACTCCAAGGTCCTTCTCCATGGAGCTGCTTTCCAACAGGTCAGTCCTTGTTCTGTACTGATGCAGGGGATTATTCCTGCCCAGGTGTAGGACTCCACACTTGCCCTTGTTGAACTTCATTGGGTTGCCCTTTGCCCAACTCTTCGGCCTGTCCAGGTCATGCTGGATGGCAGCACAGCCTTCTGGTGTATCAACCAACTCTCCCAGTTTCTTATCATCAGCAGTTTCCTCTTGCAAATGGAATGTAGAGTCTCCTTCCCCTCATCCTTTGTAGGAAAGAGCAAGTTTACTTTCCGACTTTTGTGTTCTCTGAGAACTTTCAGGAACATCATTGTCTGTGAGACTGCACCTATTTGTTATATCACTGGATGGCGAATAGGGAAATAAAAAACATTCTCACACCCAGCCCAATATCACAAATCGCTACTTTCCCAAGAGTCATCTTAGAAAACTCATCATGACTTTCCACATTCACCTCAAATTTGTTTAGAGTGGTGAGCAAAACCCCATAGCCCTAATGAAATGTGTGAGCAAAGCACCCTTCATTTAGAATGAAGGTTAGAGAATTTAATACTTAAATAACTACTATAGCCCATAGATTTGCCTTCAGCTTCTGCACAGAAAATTAAACTACAGACTAGAGTGACAAAGACAAGATAATTATATCCACTAACTTTTAGCAGAGATACCTATCAGTGTCAGTCCTACTCTCCTTTTCCTTGCTTCAGTAATTCCTAATAAAGGTCTACAAGAAAAAAAATAAAAGGGAACTTTTTACACATTAAGTACCTTTCACAGATGAAGTTTCACAAAGCCCATTAAAAAGTAATGAATGCAATACTGACAGCACAATTTCTCTAAAAACAAATGGGGTAACCACTATATCCAAATCAGTTGGACCCAATCAGTTTTAGACTGAGAGGCTCTGGCAGCAGACTTCATATTCAGTGGCCCACTTAGACTGCAAACTACTTCACTGGCCCACCAGTCCCTCCAGCTGCTGAGAAAGCAACAGCGGTGACCTTGCAAGAGTAACCAAGTCACCCGCTAGAAATGAATTGAGTGTTCTTTTTGTATTTTCATTTGTGTTCACAGGTGACAGATTTATATACGAATATAAGAAATTCCCTAAACTCCAACAGTTTCTTGCTGATTAAAAAAAAAAAGACAAAACGAAACAAAATATACCACAGAACACCTTTATGACAAATGTGTGGTGATGTGTTTTGTAAGGTTTCTACCATTTGTTATAACAGTTCTGGCAAAATTGCATTTCATAGATTAAAAGGGAAGTAACTCTAAAGGTTATTATTCTGAAGGATATTGAGTTAGGATAAGTCATTCTCCTCAACTCATGCAATTTTGATCATAACAATACATTTCATTCTCTGAACCTTACATTCAGAAGCCACTGATGATGATGAAAAAGTAGAGTTGAGCCTAGTCCTTTTCTGAATTCAGACCTAACATTATGTTCCAGTTTAAAGAAAAGAATCAAGTGTCAGTTTATAAAGGACAGTGTGCTTCCTCCTAATAGTCATAAGGGCTCTAAGAGTTAGTGTAAATGAAAATCAGATTCCCAATATAACTTTTGCTTCCTTTTTTTTCCCCCCCCGACTCTAAATGTCTTAAATGAGACTGAGTTAGCACAAAAATAAGAATATTCATCTCCTGCTTTGTCCTTAGTTGTGTGAAGGCAAGTTTTGACTTACAGCTTCATATCAGCAGAATGAAGGACAAACATTGAAAAACAATAACATGACAACACTGGTAAATTGCACATGGTTTATAATCTGAAATCTTGTGATGCTGTTAATGCTTACTTCTATTTTGGAGAAGTTCTCCTTAGATTTGGACATCACGTTATAGCAGCAAATTGACTTTGATAATTACACATAACAAGGCTACATAATGTAACGCAGGTAATGAGATTTTAATTCACTAATCCATCTTGTGAATGAGTACAAGAAGTAGCAGTCAGCCTTCACACTACTTTACACTGGTTTAGTGCTAGTTATATTCTGCATATGTGTTAGCCCACCTGCAGTGCCATTATTTATGCAATCCCATTAGGAAAACAGTTTTTGCTCTCATTTCAGAGACCTATTACAAAATTCATTCAGACAAAGATGAGTTATATCTCTTTAATAGTTTGCTTCTCTGAAGAACAACACTAGGAGACATAGTCATCTTGCCGTGCCCTTCCCTAGTGCTAGGAATAGGGAGGGAGTGAGGGAAGAGGGGGATTGCACGAGAAAGTATGGTTTTCATTACTGGTACATACTGTATTATAAAACAAGAAGCCACTTCCACCAAACTATGAATCTCACTGTGTAAAAGAAACTAAAGAAATTGCAGCTTGCAAACTTTTATTCTCCACGTTGTCTCTTTTCTACGTTAGCGACATAAAACCACAAGGTGTAGGAAGAGAGTAGGTTTGTAGCTACAAGTCCTATGGAAATATTAAAGGCGTAACAGGATCCAGACCATCTAATCTAGACATCTAACGTCCATTTACTTTTATGTATGGAATGAAGCAGCCTGTGTGAAATGTGTTCATATTTCTGTGCAGTTAATGGGGAGAGGAGCCTTTAACAATCTCTGCAGAAAGGAAAACTGTCCAACCTGGATAATATTGCAGTACAGAGGCTTTCACTGCCACAAACATTTTCACGACCATTTGGAATCCTCAGGTGCTTCTCCTGCAAAGGCTGCTTACTTACTTAGAGATCATAAAATTTGCATACAAGATATTTACAGAAGTTAAGCAGAACATGTCCCATCTATAGTGTTTAGGATTGTGTATGATCATGCTGTTTAAGAGATCATATACTTGATATATAATCCACAATGACAGAGGACTGTTTGTTTCTTAAAAGCTAAATCCATGGGCCTGATAGGAAGAGCTGGGCTTAGGCATGAACTGTGATTCTGCAAAAGCCTCCAAAATGTCAATCGTGTTTTTTCAATCCAAAATTAAAATGTCCAATGTGGAAAAAATATGTATCAGAATCCGGATCTGGATATGTTTTCTGGATCTGGACAAAAACACTATGCTAAAATAGATAACAATTTATTATGTAAGATACTTCCCAAACCACTATATTTTCAAACTGTTTTGGCAATTTCAGTATGTGCTATTTTGATTTGGAAAATTTCTTAAACAAGTTCCTGAAAAAAAATAAACATTTTTTTATGAAAACATACTTTCTAACAGCAAATTTCAAACTGATATACTTTGTGATATTTTCTCAGTATAGATACAAAAAAGTCAACAATAGTGGTTTTCAGTTTAACTACATTTCCAAAAAGAAATTCATACAATGCATAGTATTGTTCCAGGATTCAAGATTTGAAAGAAGCTTGTTTTCCAAACTTCAGAATACAGGAAATTTTAAAAAATAAAATAGGTTTTGTCATGTTATAAGGTGCAAAGCTTACTTTTAAGATAATTCAATGGCCCTCCTTAGACCTTTTTCCAGGGGTTTATAAGCCTTTGAATCTTAACTGTTTGAACTGGAAATTTACCTACCTTTATATATGTCATAGAAATGTCATACTTGTTGTTTCTTCAGCTACAGAAGATCTCAGGAATTAACTCTTTCTTTGTGTAAAATCTCTTTGCTTCAGAGCAATATATCTGATTAAAAAGAACCTTGTGTTTCAAAGAATTGTCTTTTGCTGAGTTTCTCTCTATTCACATGTATTTTATCAGTTCAATAGCGTGTTGTGGAAAAGAAATTAAAAAAAAATCTTGCACAAGCTTAACAGTCTCTGTACCATTCAACAGCTAATATTTTTTTTTACAGTTTTCATAACTGAGCATGCTTAATTCCTCACAATTACTATTACCATACATCTTCTATTGCCATCAAAAGGCTGAATATACTGAACCCTCTGAAAATGCCTTCCTGCTATGAAAGTTGATGAGGCAAAACAGATCATATAAGACAGTCACAGGATATATTCTGAGAAGCAGAAAAGTTTAGCTACAGACAAGGAAGAGACTGAGATCCGTGATGGAATAAAGCTGGAGTCGAGGATGGACCAAGAAACAAAAAGAAGGGATGGAGCGAGATGAAGGGAAAAATTAGAAAAATAAAAAAATACACCAGCCCTTGTATATCAGTCATTGCCTTTTTTTCTCAGATTTTTTTCCCTTCCTTCACTTCCTTTCATTTCTTCCCCAGGGTGAAAGAAAGGCATCTGCCAGGTGGCTGTCAAACAAACACCTACCAAGTTGTCTCAGTTGGGAACCAGCGCTATCCATTTCACACTTTCTTTGAAGAAAACCTTCTGCACAACCATTTAATTGTGATTCCGTAATGTGAAAAATATTCTGCATAATTAAATATCCAAATTAAAAAGATGTTAATGGAACACCTTGTGACGCTGGCTGCAGAGCCCTCCAAGCACTTGCAGAGAGCCTGTAAGGTTTAGGCTGCTGGCAGAAGAACAAAGGTGAATGCCCAGAGGAGTCATCTGTAGGCCTGGTGGAGGCACACGGTGCACCTTGCAAATTCCCAGTCTGCAGGTGAAGGGTTGTTCACAGGCTTGCCTGAAGCTCTCATCTCAAACTCCTTGAAAAACAGCTGTCAGCCTACAGGAAATAGGGGGTTTGGCCTACGTTTTGAATATTGTGGGTAACAAAGTTATTTCATGTCTGTTCAGTGTCATCTTCCTAATTATTTTGATGTCAGTTAGGTATCTCCTTTAAAAAGTTTGGTTTTAACCTAGAGGTTGGCCAGAAGAGCAGTGAACTAAGAGCTAATCTCACTATCAAACCATTCCATTGCTATAAACTCATGTTCTTATTTTCAGCTTTCTTCCTAAAAAGTATACTTTCTATGACTCATTACAGGAGTAGTAAAAATGCAGAGATTCCTCAAAGAAGATGTCTGTAACCCCGTAAATTAGACGGCATAATATTTTGCAAAATTTTTCTTATTTACAGTTGTTTTTTGTTATCTGTGCTTCTGATTGTTTTCAACTCATGACTCTTCAGGCAGACAACACTGTCTAATGAACTTACACAGCTGTCAATATTTGCTTGTATTGTGAATTGAGATGCATGTTTCTCACAGGTTTGACAAGATAATTATCATTTAATGTGCCAGGGGGCACATAAATTGTGACATATCACACTATATTAAACTCTCATTATTTTCCAGGGAAACTTTTAAAGAGGTGAAGGAAAGAACATAATACAAAGCATTCTGGAAATGTGGCAATTTTTTTTTTTTTCTTTTTTTTCCTTCCAGAGTTGTAAATTAGAAATATAAGAGGTAACCTAGCTCCTTCTGAACCGCTTAAAAGGCTTCGAATCAGAAAATCTGAAACCTTCAGAGTAAAAAGCACAACAAACAAATTTGACAACGTGTAAATGGTATTAGATCTGTATTTCTAAATTGATTTTGTACCAGTTTCATTCTCCTGTCTTTCTGACATTACTTTTAAAACGTGAACAGAAGAGGATTCACTAAACCTCTCAATATAAAACCTGTGCAGGACTAGAGGTATTTTGTTTATTAACAATCAGCCCAAGAGCATATACCTGGAAAAAAATTAATGACATCGTAGGGTGATTCTATCCTTGAATTCATCCTCTGTAAACAACTTCCATTTTCCCTTCCTTAACAGGTAACAGGCTGAGGAAAAAGCTGTAAGTAGTAGCTCAATATGGAAAATTCAGGAAGAGAAATCTTTCTGGAAAAAAGAAGAACCAGCAGTAGACCAGTAAGAGAAAAATAGCTTAGAATTCAGGGATTCTTGAAAAAGTCAAGACTTCAATAACACAAGGTTGTGGCTCAACACAATTCAAAAGGGGAGGCAGGTGCGAAGCATACACAGTAGATGAAATAAAATATTATAAACCTGGAAAAGCAGAAATCACTTCACTGGTATATGATTTCAGGTTTTATTCCATGTTTTTGGAGACTAGTGCAAGACCTACATACAACTCTAAGGAATAAAAAGCCTGGATATTTAGAAGATTAGCTATCACTACTTTATTAGATATTATTTATCTGCTGATATTTGAACAATAAATTATAATAACTTGATGGAAAACGCTGAAATTTTTGGGGTAGTATAAAAAAAATTCACTTATACTCTGCTCTGTTCCCCTGACATACAGTCTATGCTTTCTCCTGAATTTTATCTCCTGTTAAATAATCAAATTCTGTCATATAAGCAGTTGAGTCTCCTCCCTTAATAAATTACTTATCATGAAGCCACATATTATTTCTTTATAATCTTAGTTACCTTTTGTCAAGAGTATGTGCTTTGAGTGGTTAGATCTATCTTGATTGTCATTGTTCCTTCCTGAAACAGGGAAGAAGGGTCAGGAAGTTAGGCATAAAGACGTAGAAAGAATAATAATTAAAAAATATTCTGATTCACTTTGTCTGTCATAGTTAGATAAACAGTACACAGCATTCCTGTGCTTTCTTCCCCCTAGAAAGGCACTGTTGAATTTATAAGCCCTAAAAGAGAAACCTCAGCCTTTACTGGCTTCTGATTGCCAATTCTTCCATCCATTTCCTAAATTTCTCTATGAACTTTGTTTCCAGGACATGAACACAACAGACAGATTAAAAAAAAAAAAAAGAATCTTTTTTTTTCCCGTTTCATGGTTTGATGGTGTTGCCAGTGAGGATTGCGCTTATATTCCAATGTCTTTTCCTCTGTTATAATTGGTATCACACAATGCCCTGAATATGCAAAAGTACTTCTAAAGGTTCAGTCACATCTTCACCAGCAAAGACAGAATTCAGTGTTTCAAAAGCAGAATATTCACATAG
>VWZK01007104.1:0-15056 GCA_013396935.1 Baryphthengus martii
AAGGGAAGGGAAGGGAAGGGAAGGGGAAATCTTTTGCACAGGTTGCTCCCACTTTGCTAAAAAAAAAGGCTGAAAATTCTTCTTACCTTGTATGGCATGTGCTCTGGTAATGAATTTTGTGGCACAACTGCTAAATACAAAGGACGAACAGCATTTAGTTGGACCAAAGGTCTTCCTAGCCCAATAATTTATCTTTAAGAGAAGTCTTAAAAAGAGACTTGGGGAAAAGTAAGAACACAGCAAGCATGTGTGGTATTTTGCACTATTATTCTGCCAGAGTGCAGGTATTGTCAGCACAGGACATCCTAATCCAAACATGTGTTTCTATGTGGCCCATGTTTCTCTTCCACGAGTATGTGCCTTCTCCCCAGAACCTAGAATAATTCATGATACACAACTATAAAATCAGCACCAGCTCTGTAAAGCTAAGATGTGTCAGAAACTGTTTCAGCCAGGAAGTGAAGTGGGGACAACTGTGAGCCCTCTTATTGCAGAGAGAAGAGGATTCATCTTCTTTCAGAGAGTTTTTTGGGAACTCCTTATCTGTACTCAGCTTTTAAGACAGATTGTTGAAACCATGTGCTGCTCTTCTTCTATCTGTGCTATGAGTAACAGTGCTACCAGAGAAAAATATTAGTGTTGCTAGCCTGGCAAAACTGTTCATTTCTTGTAAAAACTAATTCCTTTCCATCAGAGATGTGAAAGGGGGCCACTTGGCTAAAACCAGCAGATAAGGAAGCAGATAAAGACTGCCTGATAGCTGGGAACTAAGAGGTCCATATTAGAACTGAAAAGGTTATTTCAAGAGGCCAAACTCTACTGGTAGCTTGTTCAGAGTCTACAAATCAAAAATTCCTGGAGACTACTGAAACAGACAAAGAGAAAAACATCAACTTCCAGATAATGAGATATGACCATATAAAAACTACGGTATTAATCACAGACACACATAGCTATTCCAGTAGTCATTACTTGACTGCACCAGCTTGATTAATCCATAATTCCCTATGGTTTAAAATACAGGAATGTAAGAACTCAGAACAAATGACTCCTACTCTAAGCAATATAGGAGCCTGAGAAAGCACCTAGACCCACATTTTGTCTGGAATAAATGTTGTAGATTTTCCAAAGAACTCAAATAATAATAATTGCTGGCCTAAAATACTCACTTGCACAACTGTATAAATAAGATAGCAGAGCTGTGCTGTGATCACTCTGAAAGCTAAATCACTTCCCAGAGTTACTTCACAAAGCTCTGAAATACATATCAGGAAAGCACAATATATAAAAAAGCAATACAGATTTCTCATTAAAGCTTTTCTATCTGTAAAGTTCTAGAGGCTAAACTGCATTAAATACTTGCTGAAAATCCCGTTGTAGGTCTTTTCTTTGCCATACTCAGAACATTGAACCTCAACTGTTGTATTTGGCAAATAATGTCAGAACCTGCAAGTGAATTCAAAATGTCTGTTGCTGAGAGTATGATAATTCAACTGATCATAAACCAGTACTGCATGAACAGGCTGGAGAGAACACTTGCCTACTGCTACAATAATTTTTACATGCATGCTTTTCAGCAGGGTGTCAGCTCTACAGGCGTGACACCATTATAAACCTCTCACTGGTATAGCTGACCTCAAGAACTTGCCACTCTTGCTTTCTGTGGAAATAGCAGCTGTACATTACAAAAAACCCATTTGTTTGTGGTTTTTTAAAATGAATAACATGCTATTTCAGAATTGTAGATGAACAGGACTGAGAGAGACCTTGGGAGGTTGCGTTGTATCTCCTCTTGCTCTGAGACAGGACAAATTATGCCAGACATGACAGACAGATGTTTGGTTTAGCTGCTCTGAAAGACTTTCTGTGAATGGGATTTCATGATTCTTCCAGCAAGGGAGGCTGCTCCAGCATTTAACTATTTATAGAACGGAAAAGCTTTCTTCTTAATAAACCAGTCTCAAACTGGGCAGTTTACTGATTCCAGATAGTTCATATGACTATGCAAATTTATCCCTCTGTGTCATTGGTTTACATTGTCTTGAAGAATTATGTATTTATGCAAGTTACAAGTTAAGGTGTTTTTCTAATTGTCAGTTTGTGAAACTTCTCAATTTCTGAAAGCCAGGCAGGAATCTTATACTCACAGAAACTGTAACCACACTAATATGTGCAATCTGACATAATATCCAGAAATCAAATTGACTGGCTGGAGGTTAGTGATGACATTGCAAATCTGAACAAAAGCTCATCTCGGTTTTAAGATTGGAAACTGGGGTTTTAGACTGAAGGTGAAAATCAGTATTTGTTAACACAGAAGTAGAGAAAATTGGATGTTATTCAGTAACCTTTGGAACAAACACTTCCACAAAGAAGAAAAATAGCTTCCTGATTTAATATTTTTTGAATACTTTGTTTATCCAAATAATCTGCCAGTCTGAATTTCTGGAAATCTGACAGAAAAATTAAATTTGTCAAATCAGAAATGGAATGAACTGTTTTGAGTCACTCCATTCTCATCATTTACAGCACAGGCTGTTTCATTTGCAAACTTCCACCAAGCCATTCCTGAATACCTCTTTCTCAAAGAAATTGACCACATGGACACAAGTACGACCTGAGCGACACTACATGTTGTCACAGGGACTTGAGCCAAAATAGCTCTTTTCATGACTGGAAAAGGATTCACTTCAATAAACAGTTTACACAAGCATTTGTCAAAAACTAACAACTCTGCTTAACAAGCATTTCTACTTAGAGGCAAGCAGCTGATTAGCAGGCAATAAACAACCTTATAATAACAACTTTCCCATTACTAGGTGCATTAACCTGGATTTGTATTTTTTAACTACTAATGAAAGAGCTTCACATTCAGTTGCTGGCTTGTTCTGAGATAAACCAAAAGGTAAAGAGAAGAACATATTTCAGTATCTATATATCATCTATATGATGATAGAGAGTAAGTCTAATCATCTCTCCTCCTCTCCAGAAAGATTAGCAATGTTACTGAATGAACATTCTGTACACTGCTTTTATTCTCCGAGAGAGATGATAACTCATTATAGGTGTAAAAATGTGCCTGCAGCCTACTACATATTTAGAATGTGAACACAGAGTTAAGAAAGTGGGAACCTGGAACAGAACTTTTAACATGAGACACAGTATATCGAATAATGCAACAGCATTCACAGAGCTCCAGGCAATTGGTATAACCAGCTCTTCTCCCAGTACGAGCAGAACACAGCACTTAATTGGAGTAAAAACGTGCAAGCAATACTAACCAAAACTATACTTTTTTTCTTTCTTTCTCCCATGAAGATGGGGAACAGGAAAAGCACCTACTATTTTTAGTGTTCTATGTGATATTTCCTTCAAATTATAATTCACCGATTTATTTTCTCTCCTTAAAATTGATGCAAGTATCTCACATATTAAAGTTTCACAGCTTCTTACTTATATTTCTTGAACAAGTAAGCAACGGTTATCTAATTCTTGATCAAACAGGAAATCTCCAACTATATTCCAATTCTATGCTATAATTACTAACCTAGTTAATATGAGGGCTTCCATGATTTTTGGTCCTGTTACTTTTTCTAGTGGTGCATGAATACTGTCTATGCATGAACAAGGGAGCCAGTCCGAGTTTTAAAATGGAAGCAATTCTCCAGGGCTTCCATACAGTGCTAACTGCTCTTCATGGAAAGCATAAGAGGATTTTTATTAAGAAAGTACTGATACATTTTTCTTACTCCTAGTTTTTTCTTTAAAAGACTGAAGTGACTGAGAAATTGAAGAAGGAAATTCATTTCTCCTCCCACCTGCCCCACAAAACTTTCTAAGGCATAGAGCCCAATTTTTGACAAGAACTAGCACAGAAATTATCAAGGCAGGGTTAGAAGGACACCCCTGAGACTACTACACATAAGGAGAAAAATCATAAAAGCACCTTCGGAATATGCTACCACAGTACAGTGGACTTCTAAACCTCTCTTGACAGAGGCTAGGAAAAGTGATTACAATCTGGGCTTCACGATTTCATCTTATTCTCTTCTTTCCTACCAGAAAATCACTGAATGGTATATATATTTATATCACTAACAAGAATGCCTACAGCTATATTTGAAGGGATAATTATTTATGACTAGAGATGAGAGCCTTTTTTTCTTTTGGGCTTAATCTAACCACACTAATGGGACTTGAATTTCCTTATGTGCTGATTTACATGACCTGGTTGAATTCTTTTGACCTGGAGCTCTGCAGTGCAAGCCTGACTAAATTTTGCTGTTTTGCTCTAATGCAGTCACAGGGGAGTTGCCCTCTGCTCACAAATGAAAAAATGAAGAACTGAGCAGCAGTAAATAGACATGGGATTGTTGGGTATCCATCCCCTCCAGGCATGTCTCACTTAAATTTCTATAGTTATTCCATTATCATGCAGTTATCTGTTTTCTTTCAAACTATCTGCCAAGTGTTGCACAGATAGAATTCCACCTGTGACATCATTCCTCTGGACTTCAAAACGGGAAATCAAGGACAATTGTTAGAAGCATTTGTAAAAAGAAAAGAGATAATTTCAAGAAAAAATATACCCTGTTTCTCATAGTACAATCAATTATTTCAACTGTATGAAAAATGCAAATAGGTGATAGACTAGCAACAATTGGCTATTTGTAGCCAGGCCCCGTTCCAGTTTTCACTGAATTCAAGGGCAGTATTTCAACTGGTTGACTTTGAAACAAGCCTTGAATACCTGTCCCTTCACAGAGTCACCTCAGTGTGCACTTCATTTAGAGCAGAAAGCCGCACTTGTACTCAGCGTGTTTGTAAACAGTAGAGCATTGATAGAGCAGTGAACTCTCACCAGTGCAGATGTTTAGAACAGAATAGAATAGAGTAGAATAGAATAGAATAGAATAGAATAGAATAGAATAGAATAGAATAGAATAGAATAGAAATTTCAGTTGGAAATGTCCTACAAAGATCATTCAGTCCCGCTGCCTGACCAATTCAGGGCTGGCCAAGTCAAAGCATGTAGTTAAGGGTATTGTCCAAATGCCTCTTAAACACTGATAGGCTTGGGGCATCAGCCTCCTCTCTAGAAAGCCTGTTCCAGTTTGGCCACTCTCTTGGTAAAGAAATGCTTCCTAAGGGTTGTATTAAAAAGGTAACTTTAAAATCTCCCATATTCTTTGTACTTGACTTTTCCTTCTTACAATTTTCTTTTTCTGTTCACCCTAGAAGTCAGTTGAGTACAGACAAAACATTAACCGATCCTGAAGCTTCTTGTGACTAGGCTAAATGTGGATAATCTAGCAAAGAATTTCAATTCTCTAGCCCAGCTCTTGCATCTGCGAAGCATTCCTCATCACTTCTTTAAAATCCAGCATTGACATAGGCGTTCCACCCAAGGAAGGAATCTTTGCACAGCTATCAAGTGTCTTGAACACAGCTTTGAACAATGTTCCCTTCGCCTGTTCTACATCCAATCAATACACATGCTCACAGATATCACGACTTTTAATAGCCAATCTTAAACATTTGTTAACTCAAATCTTCCGTTCCTTGCTCCCAACCCTCAGTTTGTTGATTCTTCAAGCATTAAAAAAATAATAATTTTGGGGAGTTTAATGTAAGATGCAAGAGAGATTGCATCAGTTGCAGGAGCAGTCACAAGACTTTCTTCGTGCTGTCAGGAAAGATTTTGATTCCAGTCTTGCAAAGCATATGCCTCCTCATGTCCTCAGTTTCCATACATCCTCCCTGTTCTGGTCAGCAGTGGTTCGTCTGCTATCTTCCCGTCTCCACCAAACTGGAGAGGCTTTTGGTGATGTGAGAAATCCAGCTGTTACCTCCCCACCCCCCTCCCAGCTAGCCCTTTGAGACATTGATCTTCAAGCCAGATTCTCAAACTAGGAGTTGTCTCACAGCTGGGTACAATTCTGTAAGTGTGTAAACAGAGTAATGGTGCCTGAAATGACCTGTAGAAAGTTGTGTGTCCCACCTGGAACTACCTGTGGCTACAGCCCTCATTTGAGATGTAAGAGACCAGGGCAAAAGTCCTTGTTCTAATCCACACACCACAGGCTAATGCGAGCCAGGGTTTCAGCACAAGTCTTCCTTTTTCATCTAGCACACATTTCATTAATTTACAAATTCACAAGAATAAAGGTGGTTACTGAGGGCACTTCCCTGAGATACAGGATCAATCAACCAGAACAGAGAATGTAGCCTGAATTTCCTGTGTGATTTAAAAACTAGGAAGTTGATTGATCTCAGCAGCATCCTCCATCTCTTAACAAACCCCTCACAGACATGTCTCAGAATTGATTCTTCACTGCCTAAATAGCCTGGGAATTAGCCATTACAAAACTGCAATTAGGTTTTGACAAGGCCATTTAAAACTAACCTCTTCTGAACATGAAAAGCAGGTAAAAAGAGAAGAAAACAATGATGGCCCAGTGCTTCAAGCAGATTTACTTCCAGTTCTGAAAGTTAAATGAATTTGGAGCACAGAGCTTTTTTTTTGCTCAGATTGCTGTCCTTAATTTTCTTAGGTGTTTAAACAATCCCTGTTTCCTACTTCTTTCTCTCTAAATCGACTCCTGTATTTCAGCCCCTTGCATCTATTTCCATTGACAGTTAGGTGAGAGTTTATCCTAAAATGTACTTCAAAACTGAACCCCATATCCAGATATTAATAATAGGACCTGCTAAAAATTGTCACAGGAGCTTTTGTCAAGTATGAATGTCAATTTTGTGTGTCACATAAGCAACTTTACTTCACCGCTCTCTCATTACTCTTCTGACTGCATTTTGGAATAAGATGTCACTTACTTACACCACTTCCCATGAGTATACGAACCAAGATTCAAAATCTCTTTAGATCGCATGTTGAGAAATTTTCAATCAAATTCCATATTAGCCTGCATAAATCACATCCTGTTCCACTTCACCAAGGTTTCTCAAGCTTTTTCAGTCTCCAGCAACTCTATTGCATTAATATGTAACAGAATGTACCACTTAAGCTTGCATCATTTTCCTTTGTTCATATTTAACTCTTTCAAATCTTTATGTGATAAAGACAGAAGTTTTCTTTTGCATTCATTAGTCCTGGTGGAATCAGAATGAACAGAAGTTCACTCCTAACAAATTTTGCGCTTTTATTCTGATCTCCTTTTTTCTTCACAGAAAATACTTCCCTTATTTTATAGCCCCAAATTGGCCAGGTGAGAATGTTACTTGTGTGGATGAATCCTTTCCCACAGTCCCAGTGGGGTTCTACCCACTCATTCAGTAGCATAAATGTGGAGCTGTTCTGCAATCAGTTATTAATAGTGCCCATCAGCCCTTCAAGGTGTTTGCAACATGACTGCAGAGGACTAGCACAATAGAGGGAAGTCTGGGACACAGCACGAAGGAAAGGCATATGCAGTCACCTAACAGCATGCAGCTAGAAGAGGCAGCAGTTTTTGCAGATGAGAGCCAGGAGCTCTGCTGAGGGCAGCATACACGGGCTGAGCAATGGTGGTGATGCTTCACAGCACATGGTCTCAGCAGCCACTGGAGCATCTAGCCCTGTAATATCAGGGTCTTAGCCCAGGTGAAGCTTCCAATAGAGGGTTCCCTAAGTGAAGAACCTTTTAAGTTCAGAGAGACATGCAAACGACCCTGAGGATACAGTAGCTATATCTAAGAACATAGGAATTGCGAACTTCTACTCAGAGTAGGTAACAATGCATTTTGACACATGAGAGAGGGATATCAGGCAGAATAAAATAATGCTAGGTTGGGGGACCAGTTCATCCTATAACAATGAAAAATATTTATTGTTCTATTCAGCCTACCAGGAGATGATAGGGAGATTACAGTTATTTAAGTTGTTTAGGTGATGCAAGTCACATGCCTTTTCTTTTCCATTTTTATGATGATCAATATGTTAAATGAAACATATAAAGAATTTTAAGATACATTCATATATTTGACTGTCATAGTCATCTGAATTAGTTTTCAGGTCAATCTTTTCCTGCACAACCTTTAGAAGCACCACCCTAAGATCTGTATCCCATAGCTAATCAATATCTTTATATCAATTGAGTCTTTATAGCATCCTGAGTTATGCTCAGACACATGTATAAATATGAACTGTACTTTGGCTCATGCAAAAGAGAAGAATTTTTTTTTTCAAACCATCACATTTCTACTGTGCATTAGAACTGTGATTATCTTACTATAGTTGAACCAACTTAGATAAAAAATATTTATTAAAGAAAATTCACAATAAGCAAAGACATAAATTGTTCTTCATCCTGAACAAAGTCTCTTACCATCACCTCCATAGATACCTGGCTCCATAAGGGATAGCAGAATGTTTAGAGAGGATCAGAAGTTTTCCAGCAATACAACTTTTCATCAGAGGATACAGATGTACGGAGTGGGAAGGATTCACTTGAAACTTTTCAGGTTTCATAGACATACATCAAATTAATTCCTGCCAGTCTGTCCTCAGGTTAGGTATCTTGAAAGTTACAGCATCACTGGTATCAGGGTGTTTAATAAAATTAACAGTCTTGACAACTTCATTAGAGGAGTTGTCTGCCAAAATTGAGCAGCACACCAACTTCACTAGACACTTGTAAGGACTGTGAAAGCATCATTCACAGAAAATTTGGAAATGTCGTGCTTCTTTTCAAATTCAGACTTTCAAAAAATGAAATTTCTTATACTGTGGAAACATACATTTTGGCAAGCTCTGATACTTTGCAGTCTACCGAACAGAGGTCCTGTCCAGAAATCATTACCAGGAAACTGCACTTAGTTCCCACTGATGCTGGGATTTTTGCCTGAGTATAGGCTTCAGCATTAAGCTAGAAAAATATAACATCACTAAATCCAAATTAATACATCTGTAGAAGGTCTATATTAACAATACATCTTGCATCCACAGACATTTTGGGGAAAAAGTGTCTATGAGATACAGCTTATCAGGTAGCTCCCAGCCCTGGGACCCAAAACACAAAGGCTTAATTTCTAGTTGTAGGAATTGCTACTTTGTGCCTTTGTTTTCTCACCAGGAAGACAAGATAATGAGCTCTTCCTCCTTTATAAAGCATTTTAAGATCTACTGGGGTTACACTGATTAAGAAATAGTGATACTTGGTTTTGCTATTATTTAAAGTAATGAAAATGAATAAGCCATTGAATTAATTTGATTTTTTCCAACCTCCTCACTTGGATCACTAGCTTATTACATCAGGCCTCTACAAAATTACTTAATAATGTCATACAAAAACAATGTTATTATTACAATTTTTTAATATTATCAATCCACAATAAATAGAAGCTATGATCACACATTGTTAAAAAAAAACACAGATGAAAATCTGTGCTTAAACTGCACAAAACACAGCTTGTTAAAAAGAACTGGCCAACAAACAATATTCCTGAAAATGTGGAATTGACCACCATGAGATATAAATATGCCAAAAACTACTCCGGCCTACTCAGAAGCATATCTTGAAGCATTTCTGTCTATGGACTCCTAGGAATCATATTGCCTATCACTAACCTACAATTTGCTGAAGTATAATTCTGCTTGGAGGTGCTCTATATTTAGCATGGCCAGCAACCCCACTGCGAGAAAGCTCAGAAGCTCCTCCCTGGTTATACCTTCCATTTCCCTGTGCACATCTCCCTCCTGACCCATAAATTTGCATCCTTAGGAAGCTGGCAAGAGGAAAATAACACTTTTTTTTTCAGTCTTGTATCAATATGGCTCATGGTTATGCGTATTAGGAAAGAGGGCATGAAGCAGTGTGACCTGCTTGAATTCAGAGTCAGTTTTCCAAGTGCAGCCCAGCGTTCTTCTACAACTTTATCATGATTCCAGCCTCCTCTTTACTTTTCAGATATTGCTGTGCAACTCTGTTCAGAGCTCTGCATGATGACTTTTATGTCTCTCTCCTCAGAGAGACTTTGAAAAATCTGAGCCCATCAGCCTATCAGAAGTTTAGCCTATTTTTACTAATGTGCATTACCTGACAGTTCTCAATTATACTTTAATAGTCCCTTATAAGGGCTCTTATCAAAAAGTCTTTTGAAAATCCAAGTATGCTGTTTCCACCAGGTCCCCTGTATTAACACTCAAAAGAGCTCTAACAAGGTAGAGAAGCACATTTTTTTCTTAGAGAAGCAGCGCTGCTTTGATCCTGAGAAGCTATACTTATCCGAGCATTGTGCTGTTCTATCCCTAATTGAACCCTCAATCGGCTTCCCTGCTATCATAATAAAGTTCACTGATCTGTAAAGCTTCGGATAGCCCCAAGCTTCATTTTGAAGATAAGCATCATGCTAATGAGTTTTAACTTTTTGGGCGTCCTTGCTGTAAATACTGTAATATGTCCCTGACAATGTTACTCCTATTTAATGCTTTGTGTGTTTTCAAATCCTTGGATGAGTAGCAGTCAGTCAGTGTGATTTACTGCTCCTGAGTTTCACAAGTTGTATCAAAGATAACTTTCTCCTTAGGAGATTCAGTCTATTAAAGGCCACAATGTGATTTCTAATAAAAAGTGCCCTTTAAATACGACTTTCCCTATGTTCCACCATAAAGACTGATGCACAAAATGTACTTTAATGCCTCTGCTTAGTCCTATTATAGCTGATCGAAAAGAAAAAATCATAGGAGTGGAACTTTATTAAAACCCACTTTTTTTCAATGTACCACTGTCCTAGGATATTACAAAACTCACTGTGAGATCATAGAGGAGAGTTTGGTTAGCAGGACTGAAGCCAGCAACATAAAACCATCCAGGTAATTTTCAACACTTTAATCCTTGAGGGAAAAAAGCCTCACAGTTTGTCTGAATCCCATCTGCAGATGCCACCTCTCCTCTGAGTGTAAAGGGAGCCCAAGGCAATTCTTAATTTAGGTGCATCAATTGAATTGCTTAAAGAGAGAGAAGCATGAGAAGAAAAAAATCCTTCAGAGCTTAATTTGGAGTTCCTCAGTCAGCCTTCTGCTCTGAAAAGCATCTTTGTCTTCTTTAAGAGTCCACTGCTTTCCGCTCACTGTGGACCTTCCCAACACATCCAGCTACATCAGCTCCCCAATGTACACGTTCCTGCATATTTAGGAAAACTCTGCTATGTCCCAGTCTTCTGGAAGTCTCCTCATATTTCCCAAGGTTGATATTTTTTTTACTAAAAGACTCTTAGAATGTTGTTCAGCTGTCATTATTTTCAAGACCCCATTGGCTAGAATGTCATTTTGTTCACAGCAAGGTTGCACAGTTGGAAAGAAAAATATGAGGGGAAACAGTGGCATCACTTTTGAACATTAATTAGAAAAAAGACATAGTTTTTTTGTCCATAAATAAAAAACTCTGTTAATTCTCCCTTTGAAAACCTCTGGACATTCATACCTAGCCGGGAGGACCAGGAAAAACTAGAGAGAGAACTGACTGGAGATGGTAATCCAGGCTGATGCTCTTTCCTGTCTTAAGGAATATTTACTCCAATTTGACCAAGGAGTATAGGATTTTGAGAAATTATAATTTTCACATGGTCAGGAAGGAGTTTGCTTGAATTTTGAGTATAATTTCCAAGAAGATTTGGCAGTTCAATCTTCAACCTAAGGTTATAGACTGCTAAACACAGTTAGTGAGTATACAGGCTGGCTGTATTCTGGACATGGATGAACGTTGCACAATGGCAGAAGCTGTTGTTTTTCGTGTCAATACCTCCAAATATCTGCAATTGAAGTGCACTGAATACAAGAAGATGGACTCATAGTTACAGCAGCAGACTGTTGCCCTGAGAAATTGGATTAGCACCTGATCCAGCCACAGTGCTGTGGTCACCTGCTAAGCAAACTGTGCAGACCAGACCTTTCAGAGCCACTAATGCTGTATTCTTCATTTTCTGGCTGGCTGAGCTTGCAGAGTCAGGGCACTGACTTGTGTGTCAGCTGTGTCAGCTAAAATCAGAGATAACTCTGATCAGAGCACATTAATTAGAGATGCTCAACATGTTTTGGCATGATGACGCTTTATCTAAATCAAAATATTGCACAGATGGCAATAATGATCTTTATTTTCTGGAAAAATAGAACCTGTTGGTAAGGGCACGAGCACAGCACAGTAGCAGAAGGATCAATTCCTCACTCCACCAGATTCAAGGTAATCATACACGCATTAAAAACTTTGCTTTGAAGCAGGCAGTTGAGCAGGGACATCACCCTGAGGCTATGTCTACACTGGCAAGGGATGCAGCATGATGGGGATGAATCTGCAGAGCAGTACAGCTAGAGCTGAGGGACCAAAGCCCGAGTTATAGGTGTTTCCAGGGTTAACACAAGTCTGGTTTGCTGGACCGAATGTCTATCTACAGGTTGGAAAGCATCAAGTGTCCCCCAAAGCACTTCCTTTAGCTAAATTTCACCCAAAAGGAAGTCATTCAATGAGCATGATAGAGTCAATTCAACATACCTCTGATCAAAATTGAAACATTAATGCGTACGTACCTGAGTCTTCAATAGACGAAGTTTGTAGTCTGACCAAGACATATTTTTACTACTCCAACACTGGAGTAAAACTCAAAAAGTTCTCAAGTCAGTGTAGATCAGAAATGAATTTAAAATGTCAAAAAAACTCTGCAGCAGAGCTGTTGGCATGTGAGTAGCTCTACTCATTAAAACATGCTGTTGCACACCATGAAGAAAAAACATTGTTTTACCTTTCTAGTTGGCATGGAGAGTCATTGATATGTTCAATGTTAAATTCTCTGACTCGATTCCCCTTTTGAAAATGAGAAATATAGTACCCCCTAACTTCACAGAAGTGTGCCAAAAACTAATGAACTTTTACAAGGTGTTCACATACTATAGAGCTGAAGGGGGAAAAAAGAAAGCTTGACAAAAATATTATAATAATATTCTGTAGTAAATAAGATCACTTACTAGACAATGAAGGAAAGACAAAATATTGTGCACTTGTCTATTAAGTAAGTATCATTTCTTCTACATGAAGATAAAGACTAGGGCCTACAAATAACTACTGCATGACAATAGGCTTTAGAATGGTATCATCTGTATGTATTATAGAATTTTATAGGAAACAGTATATGATAAATCAAATGCACAAGGAGACCAAAGCCAAGATAACCTTAACGTAATTGTGAAACACTTCCATTTGCCATCTTAAAGTAATGTAGCTTTTACAGTGTAAGATATCTGTCTGTCAAAATATCTTTCTACTGATATAACGTACTAGTGGAGCGATATCTCTCCTGAGATATTTTTGCTTACTTGTGAATTAATAAAGGTTTTAATATTAAGAGAGTAGAAAATCTTAATGCCTCCATGTTTAAATAAAATGTTTACTTTATGTAGCCATTTTGGGGGCTGTGCTTGAGGGGCCTGAGGAGATGCCTGTATCTTTGTGTGTGCATGTACTTTTAGGGCTCAGTATCACAGCATTGCTCTAATTCCTGGAAAACTGTTGTCTTTCTGCTGCTATGAAGGTCGGCAGCACTGCAGCTTGTGTTCACAGAAACAATCTGCTGATAGCCAGAGCTGATTCCTAAGCAGGAGCTCAGTGAGAAAACAGGAAACTTAGACTGGTCTCTGGACTCTGAAATAAATCCTGAAAGTACAATACAGCTTTATTCAAACTGATTTTTTCTTGGGCTAGGTTTCTATAGAGGTCATTAAATCAGCAAACCCACTTGGGCTCAATGACCTTGAAAGGTTCCTTCCAACTCAAAACAGTATATGATTCTACAATTCTGATTCATTCTATGTGGCTCCATATAAGTCACAGAACACCCATCAGAAAATGCAGAACTTGGTTGTAGCTTCCACAGACTTCTGTGGCTTTTTCCAGTCTCAGACTCCCCCCTTCAACCCCTAAAATGGTGGGATGTGCTGATTCATAAGGAAGGCTGCTTCTATGGAAATTTCAATAATGGAAGTTTGTTCTACTCTAGAAGATCTTACAGACATGAGGCTTGCCTGGGTACATATACCTTAGGAGGCTCAACCAGGGAATAGTTGCTTAAGTTCACAAACAAAGACAGTGTAAGAATAAGACACTGAACATTTAATTGTGAAATTAGAAGACTGTAATCCTAATAGAAGTGAGTTTGAGGAGTCACAGAGGCTAAATATCCAACCAGAATCTGTAGATCTTAACAACTTTTAGAAAGGTAAAAGTTGGCAGGGGTGCCCTAGGTGCAAAAGAGCAGATCAAAGAGGCCATCCCACCTGTGTTTCCATTCCCAGCTCTTTTCTCATCATGAGCACTGTGGCTTCCTTTCATAGCCCATGAATGGGAGGTAACACTCCCTCCAGCCCCTCAAGGGTTTTGCTCACTGAGGTCGTTAGTGCTTTGACAGTCTCTCACAGGGAAGAGCACTCTAGAACTATCTAATGCTGCCAAAAATACAGTGTGTTTTTCTGCAAACTTTCAGATTAATCCAAGCCTCAAGTAACCGCTGTTCAAGTGTCCCCAAAATATGAATGGGACTGAGGATTTCATTTTTATCGCTACAGAGCATTAGGCATTTTATTAAACACTGGCCAACCTGTCTGCAGTGCAAAACTTTTCTCAGCAGAAGAACAATACAAAGTACAAATTCCTGGGTCAGCTTTTTAGCTTTACAAGAACCTGAGTAAAACATGGAGAATCTATTGAAGGAACTAAAATACTTGCATGCCACACAGCATGCCTGAAAAAAAATGCTCACTCTTCCAGGAAATGCAGTTCCTGGAATGCAAGACTGGAGAAAATATGACGGATACGTAACTGTGAAAACAAGTCTATCTGAAGCTGGGCAGATATCTTGTGATTACTCAAGTTCTAGCCAATTTAGACCTAAAGTCTGGATCAGTTTAAAAATATGTAAGGATCTTTTTTTTATTATTTTTTTTTGGTAAAATATGGAAAAGATCTTGATTCTATTTCTTTTCCATCTGTATTTCTTATCTATCTATATTTCTTTTCTTTCTTTTCGATTCTAAACCTGTCAAGAGAGGTCAAGGACAAAAAGAAAGGCTTTTT
>VWZK01007105.1:0-23189 GCA_013396935.1 Baryphthengus martii
TCTGTTCCTTCATCCAGGTCGTTGATGAAGATATCAAATAGTACTGGTCCCAGTACCAACCCCTGGGAGACTCCACTCTATTTCAACTAAGTGGGCTGGTCAAGAAGGTGTAGGGGTGTTCTTAGGTCAAATTTGGAAATGCAGCACAGAACTGGAGAAGTCAAGACGTTCCAAGGCCTGCATCTCCTCCCAGAACATTTAGCTAATTCACTGTATGGGATTTAAGTGTAATTTTGGCTGGCTTGATTTTTGATTAGTCTCTAATTCATGGAGGTGCTTGGGATTTGTTCTGGCTTTTTCTTCTCCTTTTCAAATGGCAGGAGGAGGCGGCAAAGGAAACGGTGCCTGTTGGGCACGTTTGCTGATGCATTAAAACTGTAAAAGAAGCTCTTCTTGTGCTTAATTGGTGTCAAAAATCTTCTGCGTAAAACGTTTGTCCGTTCTGCTCTGAGAACTACTGTCAAACTGTGCGTGTTGCAGTCAGATGGTAGTTATTCTCAATTGTGGTTATTTTCAGGGCAGCTTCATTGCTGAAAAACTGTGAGGATGCTGAGAAATACCATATAGTGATGCAAAACTACGGCCGGTCGCTGTGGTAAGTGCTGACATATTTTCCCAGCCCCTAACTTTGGCTTCAGATGTGCTGATTTCACTGGCAAAAAAACATGGGCGAAACTAAAAGATGGTTGCTAAAAATAATCTATTACACATTGTTATTAATTGCAGACAAAGTGTGACTGAACTTTGTACGTGCTTCAGGTATGGGTGGTGTATTTAAAAAAAACCCAACACAATCAGATTGCAAGGCATCACCATATGTCTTCACAGTTTGTAACTCATCAGTGACTCCCTTATCCTTAGCTTCACACTTAAGTGCCTTAACATGGTCTGCACAATGTGGCAGGTTTATGTTCTCCATAATAAATGGGATTTTCTTACAATCTCTGCACCTGAGATATGTGGTAGGCTTAGCCTGGATAAAATGTCTGCTTCGTGGTGTATTCAGAATCATTTCTCCCTGCCCTTTGAATTGGCAGTGACATGTACAACCTGAAGCCTGTGGGGCTGGGGTGTTGTGGACACGTATGTGACCTTCCTGCTGCCGTCCTACTCATGTTTCTGTGTTCCTTTCGTGATTCTCTTCTGGTTCTCAAGGAATGTAGGACACAAGTCTTAACAGATAAAAAGTTTCAAACTTCTCTTTGATATGAGGTAGCTCAAACTAGTCAGGTACTTGTCAGCTCTCTAGGGAATCTTCAAGCTGTCCTTAAGTTTCTGAACGTGACGCTGGTACTTGTAGGCTGTGCTAATGTGATCATTCATTCTTTAACTCCGGGGAAGATTTTAGAAGCAACTCTTCAGTTTCCTGTCGTCTCACATCCAAGCTGCATGCGTGGTGGTGCCTCTGTGCAGCTCAGATGAGAGCAAAGCTCCAGTGGCTGATAACTGGTTCTAACACAGTCCTGTATCATTCCTTCCACAGGGGTGTCAGAACAAGAATGTTGCATCTCTCTCTGTACGTGCTCTCTCCTGTCTGCGTGCACGCATACTTCTGATTTGCTTTCTTCGTCTTTCTCCTTTGCTGTTTTCTCCCACTGCGTTGTGTTGACTGTTGAGTGACATCCGTGTGTACCTGCTGTCAGGCAGATGGGGAGAGATTTTTTGGTATTGATTATTTTTCATGCAACAGGTAGTTGGAGAGAGTAAGTGTGCTGTAACACAAGGAGGGTGAGGGATATTCCACAGTCTTGTCCTAGTCTTGCTCTTTCCCCGATTTCTGCTTACAACCGCTGTGGAAAATGGAGGTAGGGGTCTGCAAGGACAGCTTGCCTGAATGATAGCAACTCTTGCTACATCCTTCATATCCCTGTCTGGTTTTGTTTTTACAGTGCCCTTGGTCAGTATGATAAGGCCATTGAGGTTTACACATCAATACCCCTGACTGAGTTTGATGGCATGGTGGCGTTAGCCTTAGCCTACTTCAAGAAAGGACTCTTAACAGAAAGTATCCAAGGTAAGCATCTGCCTAACTCGGAGCACTGTGGGGCACTCCTCTGCAGATCAATCCTAACAAAATGTTTGTCTGACCAACCTTGTGTAGTTCAGTTCGTTTCACCCTTTCAATCCTGATGCACGAGTAGAAGTGCCGCTATTCTTTTAATCATGAGGCTGTCCAGCAGGGTGCTGGAACTATTCCACCATACATTTCTTTGTCTTTAATTCTTGCCCATGGAGCGCTTGCGCTCGTCGCTTCCTTTACTCTCAAATAGAATGACTTTCCTGGAAAAATCCGTTCTGCATAGGAGGTGAATGTGTTGTTCACTTCAGCTGTAGTGATTAATGCAACTGCTGTGGTGTTGTGTTCTTGCACTGCTGAGATGTGAGACTTCTCCACAAGGTGTGCAGAATGGTCAGTGCAGCAGGGTAAGCACTTGCAAACAAGCAGCCAGCTCAGCGTTTTAAATAACTCTTGATTTTTAACTGAAGTCATGTCTGCCCAGCTGAAGTGATATTTCATAAACAACCCATCAGAGGGGAGTGTTTATACTGTGTTCTTTCAGGCTTTTTTCTGGACATAGTTCTGTTTCCGCTTGCTACATATTAAACAGCTCCCATGCCCTAAACAACCCTATAAATCACAGAATCCCGGCATAGTGGGGTTGGAAGGTCCCTCTGGAGCTGCTCTGGTGCCACCCCCCTGCTCCAGCAGGGTCACCCAGAGCAGGGGGCCCAGAAGCGCAGGGTCCAGGCACCTTTGGAATCTCTCCAGACAAGGAGACTCCACAAGCTCTCTGGGCAGCCTGGGCCAGGCTCCAACACCCTCCCAACAAAGAAGGTGCTCCTCCCGCTCCCAGGGAACCTCCTGGGTTCCAGTTGGTGCCCGGTGCCCCTTGTCCTGGCGCTGGGCACCCCTGAGCAGAGTCTGGCCCCAGCCTCTGGCCCCCCGGGGGCCCTTGAGCTCTTGCTCAGCCTTGCTCAGCTCCCCTCTGGGGCTGCTCTTCTGCAGCTGAACAGCCCCAGGGCTCTCAGCCTTTCCTGCCCACACAGATGCTCCAGGCCCCTCCGCAGCTTCCCAGCCCCCCCTGGACTCTCTCCAGTAGTTCCCTGAAATCTGGCATTTCCTAACATACAGTTAGATCCAAAGTATTTTTCAACTTTGTCTTCTGCCGATGATTTGAGATGTGACAATACTGTGAACCTGAAACCGGAGTGCCCCTGGGTGTGTGTTCTAATATCATGCCTTTCTAGAGGCTTTATAAGTGGTGTATTTTTTTCTCCTACTTCAATTCTGAGTCTTGAACTTTTCCCAGCCTATCAAAAAGCCTTGTCTGTTGCTGAGTCTGAACAAGATAAAGCACATATCCTGACTGCCTTGGCAATAATAGAATATAAACAGAACAAAGTGGATGCTGCAAAGACACTGCTGTTTAAATGGTGAGTGGAAGGAATAATGTTCAGTATATGATGTTTTATTGTAGTGATGAATCGTAAATTTGCTTTTTGGGGGATCCCAGGTGGGTATTTTCTTTCTCTGTGACAAATTAAAGCGGGAGTGTGTGTTCTTTTAAGCTTGTTCCTGTGATCCATCTGTTTTATTTTATGGTCTACGTCTTCTTCTATATTCCTAAAGCACTCTGGACTGGAAGAGTTGGTGGACTGGACAGTTTGGATTCTAATATCCTTGAATAGGAGTTATAATAGGTTTATCTTCTAAGGTAGTATTAATCTGTAGTTGTCCCAGGCATTAGGCAATATTTTTGCTCTTGAGCTGTAAGAAATCTAGGTGACTGATGAAAACAGTTCCAGTAAACTGTCAGAAATCTCCAGAATAATTGTTTCCCAAGCATTACAGACAAGGACAATCTTGTAACTTCGCCATAGAAAGAAACAGATCTGTAGCAGTCACTTAGTTAAGTCATGAATGTCTCTTTTTTTATCTGAGCTGTGGAGCCTAAAAGCCATCTCAGCCTCTCAGGATCAACTCCTTGTCAACAGAGAGCTCCAGTAGTGGCTGTAAAATCTCTGTCTTTCCAGCAGACTCCTAAAGTTACTGAAAAAGTGCAGGTCTATGGCCCAGTAAACTCTAAACACTGAGTAACTGATGATTAACTAGCTAGGAACCCGATACTGCCTACATCCTATTAATCACTGCTATTTTTGCCATAAATACCAACAATGAGAATTTTCTAGATGGCCTTAGTTGTTTATGTTTAAAGAAAAATAATATTTAGGAAGGTAACACTGCAGCGAATATGTTTGGATGTGAATTGTAAGTGCAGTGCTGCAAAGTTGTGTGGTGGATTTTAGTCATAAGAACAGAAATGCTGCATTCTAGTCCAGTAAACAGGTATCTTTATTGACTGGAATTCCTACTAGATGACTGAAGGGGTCTGAGTCAGACCTTGGACAAGCAGCTGCCTTGCTTCTTTTCTCACGGCCAGCTTGGCACAGATCTTCAGCAGGGGATCTGTCTTTATAGCTCACGTGATGGAATCCCACCTCTAACCTGTCCAAGGGCAGAGCCTTTGCACCAGGCAACACAGTGCTGGCTGTTCAGGTTTATGTTTTACAGCTCTTAGAATTTTGTCTTGCTAGGGACTGAAAACAGAAGATAGAATTGGAAGTTTACATTCTTATCTTTTTCTGAAGGCCAAAAAAAAAAAAATCATTAGAAGCTTGATTAGGAGCCTGTAGTGAAAGGGTAAGTCAGTCACCTAAGTAAGCAGCACTTCATTCTGTGCTTATGTTACTGGACATTACAGTGAGGTAACTGCAAGTTTCTGTTGCCAGGCACTGTTTTATTTGCCCCCATTCAGTGTGTATTGGGGTTTATTGAATTGCCTTTGTTGCAAGGACGACTTCAACTAGTACTTCCGTTAAGGTCTTTGGTTTGGGTTGGTTGTTCTGAGCTCACTGTTTGTTGTCACAAAGTTGAAGATCAGGGTATTAACTTGAGGTAGGAGTTTACCACCTATACTTGGGAAAAAAATGGCTGAAAAATATCAGTAACTATACTTAGTAGGTCTCCAATAAAGCTGAAAATAGCGTTGATGAAGAGTTAAGCTGCCTCTCGTAATGAAATCGTAGAATCATAGAATGGCCTAAGTTGGAAGGAACCTTAGAGATCATCTAATCCAACCCCACTGCCATGGACAGGGATGCCTCTCAACTAGACCAGGTTACTCAAGGCTCTGTCCAACCTTGCCTTGAACACCTCCAGGGAGGGGGCATCCACNTCATGTTGAGCTTCTCATTTATCACCACCCCCAAGTCCCTCTCTTCAGGGCTACTCTCAACCCACTCTGCACCCAGTTTGTACTTGTGCCTAGGGTTGGCCTGACCTTGCATTTTGAGTTGTTGAACCTCATGCAGTTTGCATTGGCCCATTTCTCAAGCCTATCAAGGTCCCTCTGGATGGCATCTCTTCCCTCAAGTGAGTCCACGGCACCACGCGGCTCGGTGTCATCGGCAAACTTGCTGCGGGTGCACTCGATGCCATCGTCCATGTCGCTGACAAAGATGTTGAACAGCATTGGACCCAGAACAGGCCCCTGAGGAGCTCCGCTTGTCACTGGTCTCCACCTGGACATTGATCCATTGACCACAACTCTTTGAGTGCCACCATCCAGCCAGTTCTTTATCCACCGAGTGGTCCAACCGTCAAATCCATGTCTCTCCATTTTAGAGACAAGGATGTCATGTGGGACAGTGTCAAACTCCTTGAACGGAACAGTGCCACTGGTAGTGGTACCAAAACTGATAGCTGTGGCAGGCATGCTGGAACTACCTGAAGCTGCAACAAATCTTGATGTAAACCAGGCATACCTTCTGAGAACATCCCTGTTCTTTTAAAGAGCGGTTCTGTGCAGCAAGCTCACCTCTGACTCTGTCCTTCCTGGGTGTCTGTTGTATTGAGCTGTAGGTGGGCACACAACCTCAAGTTTGATACGAGGGAGAGGCAGATACCTCCAAGGAGAGGAAATAGTTGTCAGTGTTACACGTCATCGCTTACTGTTCATTTTACAGCTGCTTCTGAAGGATAATTAATATGTCAGAGTCTTGCCAAGTAACACATTACAAGCTTGGGAGCTGAAATGGCGCATAACTCCTGCTGTGCTCCATATCTGGAGACCTCAAGGGTAATGATCGAGCTTGGTCCACGATTCCGGGGTTAATTCAGTGTACCTTGCACAATATGTAGGAGCAGGATACCTGTGCCGGGGCAACCAGCATTATCAGTATAGGCTGGCAGAGGATATACTGGAGAGCAGCCCTGTGGAGAGGGATTTGGGGGTGCTGGTGGATGAAAAACTGAACTTGAGCCACCAATGCCCAATCGCAGCCCAGAAGGCCAGTCACATCTTGGGCTGCATCTAAAGAACTGTGGCCAGCAGATCAAGAGGTGATTCTGCCCCTCTACTCTGCCCTGGTGAGACCTCACCTGGAGTATTGTGTCCAGTTCTGGAGCCCCCAGCACAAGAAGGATATAGAGATACTGGAGCGCATCCAGAGGAGGGCCACCAGGATGATCAGGGGAATGGAGCATCTCTGGTATGAAGACAGGCTGAGAGAGTTGGGGCTGTTCAGCCTGGAGAAGAGAAGGCTCCGGGGAGACCTTCTTCTGACTTTCTAGTAGCTGAAGGGGGCCTGTATGAAGGCAGGGGAAGGTCTATTCAAAAGGGCTTGTATGGATAGGACGAGGAGCAATGGATTCAAGCTAGGAAAGGATAGATTTAGGTTGGATATTAGAAAAAAGTTCTTTAACACAAGGGTGGCAGATCACTGGAATGAGCTGCCCGGGGAGGTGGTGGAGGCCCCATCCCTGGAGTCATTCAAGGTCTGCCTTGATGATGCTCCAAGCAACCTGACCTAGGTAGAGATGACCCTGCTTGTGTAGGGAGGTTGGACTGGATGACCTCTGGAGGTCCCTTCCAGCCTGAAACATTCTATGATTCTAAGAGGACGCTCAGCGGTAGCAAGTGCACAAATATTAACAGGAAGTTTAATTTGTGCTCCAAAATGGTATCTCCTTCCCTTCCTCTGATTCAGCAGCTCCTTGAAAGAACCTAGCACGGAAAGTCTGAAGGCTTTGTGCACGCTGGGGCTGGTAAAGCAGGATGTTACGCTTGCGACAGCAGCCCTGAAAGAATTGCTGAAGCATGACAAAGGGGACGGTGGCGTTTATGAGAGGTGCCTGATGGCATCTGCTGTCTATGCCTTGCAAGGTAGAAGCGTGGCCGTCCAGAGAGAAGTCTGCAGAGCAATACACAGGTATGCATTTTGTCTTTCTTTGGATTGCCTTGTAAATGTCTTACTTTGGCTACATTGAACAGTAAGCAAACCTGTTCACTTGCAACATTCTTTGGAAAAAAAAAAAAAAAAACAGAAAAATTGTGTTTCGAACACGAAGTCCTCGCTTAAGGTTGTAGCATCAGCTGACAGAACCTTGCTTTCTGATCAGGTGGCAAAAGTTTCGTGGCTTGTTTGGGATTTTCTGGTTTTGTTTCAGTGGCTTCTTTGGTAGCTAGATCAGTTCACTGTTCTGTGAAAGCATTTTTCATCATACATAGCAGAGCCTTCAACCTAGAAAAATCTCTAAGGCTTTTATTTAATATTTCACGGCCTCTGACGCTGTTCATGCCATTAGCTACATACCTGTGTTTAAATGTGTTGTGATTGGCCTTAGCATTCCAGAAAGGGGGAATTTTAACCAATGCTTAAGACCTCAAAGTCTCTCCCAAGGGTTTTCAGAAATTATTCTTTATGCAAATTAATTTTCTCCAGATGCAATTAAAATCCTGTGTTGTCCTCATGGTGTGAAGAAGACCTGTAGTCCTAAAGTTCCTTTCTTCCCTTGGATATGGATATTGTACAATTTATTTCTTTAGCCAGCGATACAATATTGTGTTGCTTGTTTTAAATTACTACCCTTGTCTATTGTTGACCACACCATGTTGTTTTCTGAGTAGAAGAAAATCCATTTGGGATTTATAGCAACTGCCTACCCCGTCATGGAAGGCCAGGTTTGTATCTAAACCAGTAAGTCTTAATAACCTCCTTCTTTTCCCAGGAACCCTGGTAATTCTGCCCTCTGGTCTCTTCTGTCTCGAGTAGTTCCACTGTATGCACCGCAAAAGGCAAAAGTAAGTGTGTTGCTGTAATAAGTGTGTGACTTTTACATCCTGAGGAGCCTGTATTATTTCTTAACTGAGAAAGAAATCCCACCCTTCAGTACATGGGTGGTCACTGTTTAGTATGGAAACAAGACTTGCACGTACAGAGCAATGCACAGGTACATGCTGAAGTTACATGTCCAATTCTTTGCATCTTTCATAGGGTAGAAATCCTTCATCTTCTTGAAGTAATTTTACAGGAAAAAATCTGCTAAAATAATTCCAACAAGAAAAGGCTATATACTATGTATGTTTGTGTTTTTATTTAGTTTTATATAAGTGTATGTAAATATATGAAGATGTATTAGGATTTACCTATGTTGAATTTGGTTATTCTAGTCAGCTTTGCTTTTCACATTGGTCAGTATTTCCTTGCTGCTTTTATGCTTGTTACTATCTCTGCTCCAGATAAATACTCTTTGTCTTAATTTATACCAATTATATAAACAAAAGTGGCACCTGAAAACAGCCCCCTTTCTGTTTGGGGTAAAATCAGAAACACAGCATATGGATAAGCTCCAGTCCTGACATCCTATTTCTTTATAGTCTCATCCTATTTCTTTATAAAGAGGCAAGAAAAAGATCTCCATGTGAAAACTTGGCATTTCTGATTAACAAAGATAAAAAGATCTTAGCATTACATTTTGTATAATATCTCTTAATTAATCAGCTGTCTAACCAAATCAATCAATTATTTTTTTTTTAATCTTTCAGGTGGGAGCTGTGGCAGGAAGCATTGCACTTGAACTTGATGTAAAGCAAGGAAAGGTTTGGCTTTCTTAAAATGTAGACTTTATAACTCCATAAACTATCCTAAAGTTAATTCCATCTGAGCACTTGTATTATAGTGTGAAGTCACTTTTATGCTCTGTTTTATAGGAAGCCCTGCTGAATATTGCAGTTAATCAGTTGGCAGCAGGATGTCACATGTTAGAAGACGAGAAGAACAATCCTCTGAAAAATATTCAGAAGGCAATCCACCTCTACCCAGGTTATTCTTGTTCTCAACACTGTAGTAATTTTTTTTATTATTTTTTTTTACCCATCAGAAACAAAATCACTGTGATAAGAGACAGAAAAAATAGAAAAAAAAAAATAGAAAAAAACAGACTTTTCTTGGGTTGTGTCATTGTTTGGGGTATCCATGTATGTTTTAGGGATAATACTTGGAGTTGAAATTTTAACTGTCGTTCCAACTTTAGACATGGGGAATGAAGCCAGATAAGAGGAAAAAAATCAGTGATTTTTAAGGCTTGTTCTGAAAATATGGCCAATCTGTTAATCCCTCATCGGGAGGAGAAATGAGTATTATTTAGTATATTAGACAAAAAATTAAAAAAAAACGTATTCCCTTGGAGTCAATGTGCTACACCAAGCAGAAGAGGTTTGTTAATCTAGGTTGAGAATTTGGGTGGAAATGTTCTGTTACAATATTCTCATTATGGCCTTTTAGTTCCTGTTACAAAATAATGGTCTTCATTAAATGTATGAAGTACAAATCTAGTGGGGCTTTCAGGTGCTAATGATCCTTACTTGATAGTGAAATACCAAAATACAGTTTCTTTTGCAGCAGTATTGCTCTGATGTAATAGTGTGGCGGCAAATTAAAAATAGTTAACTTTCCTGAAGGAAAAAATCTAACTCTGTTAGATCTTCAAGCTTTGTTTCATTTTTACAGGCAAAATTCATTATATTTGGGATGAAAATGTACAGGAGTGAAATCTTTACCTGAGCTTTGTCCAGTTCATGACAGAGACTGCTTTTTGAAGGGATGGTTGGGGCTGGGTCAGGGTAGAGCTGTCGCTGGAGTCAGCTGGCACCAGAATTGGTGAAAATTTTCGTGAGACGAGACTTGAGTCTGTAAGGCTGAAAGCTGTGGATGGGATTTTTGCTGCCACTGTGGTGTGAGAGTCAAATTCAATCCACAAATGGGCAGCTTCAGTTAGCACACCAGTGGCTATGTGAAAAAATACATTGGTTTGCTCTAGAAGCAACATTTTTGTCTTGTAACTTGAAGAATCTTACTAGTTAGAGGCAAATAGCTATCAGCTGCCTTAGGCCGAGCTGACGTAAGGGTCTGATTGAATTTCCCTCTCCTCACTGTCTTATTTACAGGTGTGGTTGTTTGATGGCTGTTTTTATGCTTCATCTGTTAAAGACCGTTCTAAATGAACTGCCAGCACGTTTAGAATGGGCACCAATTGCCTTTAACAATTCTTTTCTAGATAATCCTGCTGCCTGGGCAGTGCTAATGGCAGCCTGTCATGCTGAAAACACCGTTAGCTGTCTGAACAACACTCAGCCAAAGAGGACAGGTCTAGAGATGACACTTGTATCAACGGTTTCAGCCAAAAGTAAGCTCTGCAAGTTCTTTAGTTTCAAGGAAAAAAAAAATAAAAATTAAATGCTGTCAGATTCCAATACTCTTCTGAATTCCAGAAACTTCCACATAAGCTGAGAATTTTTAAGGAGTGTTTTGAGCTGTAACTGGTTTTTATTACATAAAAATGCTAAATCCTAATGCATAGCTAGAGATACTTACCTCAGTGCTGTTTGCTTTCCCCTTCTAAAGCCTCGAATCATAGAATCATAGGATGGCTTGAGTTGGAAGGGATCATCCGGTTCCACCCCCCTGCCATGGGCAGGGACACCTCCCGCTAGAGCAGGTTGCTCAGAGCCTCATCCAGCCTGGGCTTCAACATTTCCAGGGATGAGGCTCCACAGCTTCTCTGGGCAACCCCTTCCAGTGTCTCACCATCCTCAGGGTGAAGAACTTCTTCCTAATGTTCGATCTAAATCTCCTCTGCTCTGATTTCAAACCATTGCCCCTTGTCCTATCCCCACAGGCCCATATAAAAAGCCCCTCCTCAGGTTTCCTGTCGCCCCTTCAGGTCCTGGAGGCCACTCTACGGTCTCCCTGGAGCCTTCTCTTCTCCAGGCTGAACAGACCAAACTCCCTCATCCTGTCCTCATAGGAGAGGTGCTGCAGCTCTCTGATCATCTCGGTGGCCTCCTCTGGACCCTCTCCAACAGACCCATGTCCTCCTTGTGTTGGGGGCACCAGAGCTGGACACATTGCTCCAGGTGGGGTCTCACCAGAGCAGATTAGAGGAGCAGAATCACCTACCCTGACCTTCTGGCCGCACATCTTTTGATGCAGCCCAGGACAGGATTGTCCTTCTGAACTCTGATGACTAAATGGTTAAATAGATGGATTACACCACAAAAACACAGCTTACAAGGAAAGGGTAAAGCACTCCTGAGCTCTGTAACTTTTCCGGTGGGGGAATAGCCTCAGCCTCAGTCTTACTCAATGTCCACAGTGGTTTGAAAACTGGAATTAAAATTCAGTGCTTGATCAATTGTTCTCAAACCATTAACTCAACTGGTGTGTTCTCTTTTCCCCTCCTCTTACTTTTAATTTTACTGTCTCTTAGTGTCCCTACTAATGAAGGAAACTATGTCAGTTTACTAATGCTAAAAGTTCTCCCTTACCAGATCTAGAGCAATTATGACATAGAGTGACAAAATATGGCACTACAACATGTACAGCAGCCTGGTGAAGTGTTTTATCTGGTTTTGCAGCTGGAGACAGTAACCTTCCACGTAATTATATCCAGACTCTTGAAGACTGGTGTCTGTGTCAAGCTATTACCAGTCTAGAGGAGACCGGTAAACTCTCAGAAGCTGAAGCTCTTTGTAACAAGGTATGATGGCATCATACTGATCGTGGTAGAAGTGTATGGAAGTCATGATTTGTGTGCATTTTACAAAAAGATAGTCTTTGAATTAGCAACTGTCTGTTCCATCAGAGCTGCGCGATGCAATAGATGTTGGCATTTTCTCCCTTCCCCAAGATAATTACTCTGGTTTTAACACCAAGACTGTCTTAATGTTGAAGCAAGCAGTGTATGACGTGACAAAGCTACGTCTGCCCTTCCTGCCTTTATTCATTAACCTCGTGTTAATAACTTGGCATTAACCAAAACATGACAGGGATTCAAGGCAAGAGATCCAGGCAAGGAGACGTGCAGGGGGCTGACATGCCTTCTGCTCCGTTGTGTTGGTGCTCCATTTGAGTGCCACAAGTGGATGCTACAGGTTTCAGTACTAAAAATCTTGAGGCAGCACAGCTGGGGAGAGGGACTGGAGTGTTAACAGGCCCAGGTGTGTGTTTCATGTCTTTCTGAAGAGGAGATTTGGCAAAAGATAAACAACAAAACCCAATTGGGCTCAGCAGCACACATCCCTGACTTCCACTGATGAAAACGACTGATCCCATGCAAGTGTGCTCCTTATTTATGACATTTCTCTATGAGAAGGGAAGGGAGGTTATTTAAAAAAATTTAAAAAAAAAAAAAAAACAAAACGAAAACCACAACACAAAACCCAAACCAAACAGATTCAGTGAATGTGCTAGTTTTCTAGGGGGAGGTACTTTCTGTCCTCCTTGTTCTCTTGGTGAGGTGTTTCCATTTTCTGACCAGCATGTCTACTCACCAGTCTTACATCAACGTGAATCAGAGACTTCTAGACATACAGAGTGGTATCTGGGCATGGAGGAATGCTATAGTGGGTTTTGTTTGGTTTTTTTTATTAATTAAATAGCCTGGGGAGAGGACAGTCAGCGCCTGCAATTTGTGAAGAAACAAGAGGAGCGCTCTCTGGCACCACAAACTCCCCCTCGCAGTTTTGGACCCCAGAAGTCTTAGAAAACAGTTTAATGGGGATGATGGGTCAGGCATGGCAGTCATGCCATTTGAGACAGGCAATGTGATCCCATACAAGGGAAAATGGGAGATTTTGGGAGGAATAGTGAGGGGAATTTGCAGGAAATACTAAGAGCTTCTGTTGTGTTTCAGAAGATCTCTGCGTTCTTCGCACAGCAGCAGCTTGTTAAGGACTTGCCAAGAACAGATTCTGGTTTTCATTTTTTTAAAATAAAAACACAGGTGAAAGGTGCAAGCTTTGTTTCTTATATCTGGTTTGAGTTAAAATTATTGGAAGTTCTGTGATTTGGACAGGTAAAATAGTGTGTAAGGTGACTTGCAGAAGCTTCACCTGAGAAGGATAATGCAATGGATTTCCATCTTTGCTTTTTTGTGTGAGTTTGTTCCCAGAAACACCCTCTAGGAATCTTCTGTTATTGAACAGGAAATATTTAGAAAAGTGCTTCTGTTCTAGTGAGAACAAAGCACCTTAGCTGGGAGAACTGGGATTCCTTGGAACACATACAAGGTTGCTGTTAGTCACTGGACAGGTTTTTGCCTCTGTTGGCCCAAAACTTGTAATGATGATGAAACCAACAGAGAACTGGAGGTCTGCCATTTATCTGTCTATTTTTCAGAAATCTTCATAAGGGTGGGACACATACAGAATTTATGATGGACTTCAAATATATTTTGAGGAGAGAAAAAACCTTACTTATTTTCATGTGCCAATTCCTGGAACGCTCCTTTGTGCGGAGTAGGAGGAAATGCCACGCTGCAAACATCCAGAGAATGCTTTCAATGCTGTTTCCCTATAAAGATCAAAATGGGAAAAGTCAAACTATCTTCTGATATTTGGAAATGATAATTCTGATATCGCATTGAGCCTTGTTTTGGTTTTAGGGTTTAAAAAGCCGCCCTGAGCACCCAGCTCTGTTTTTGCTCTTGAGACAAGTTCAGTGTAAGCAGCTGCTGCAGTCGCACAAAGAACTTCCAGACAACATCTTGGAGGAGCTTCGCAAGACGGTCATGACCAGTTCTGCTTCCGTTGCAGCCTGGCAGGTGAGCGTGGGTCCTCCCCATGGCCTCGGTGTGCTGCTCTCGGCAGAGGGTGCGCTGAGTCCGCTTCACTCTCAGCTTTTATTTGTTCTCCTGCGGTGTCAGAAGAAGACTACTTATATTCTGTTTGTTATACAGTTGTCATGTTATATTTAACTTCTTTTAATGGTGGAAGTAATCAACTAATAGGCAGAGCAAACAGACATGGGGGCAGGAGTGTTAAAAACTCCAGATAACCCCCTGACACCTGTGTCTTTAGGGACCTGTGGCTTGGCATGTCAGCAGGGACCGGTGAAATACTTCATAACCCATAAGAATAGATGGGAGTAAATGGTGTCCTAATGTAGTACCTGTACAATTCCTTATTCAGAGACTGAAAACCTGAGTCAGTCCCTTTCTCCATAATGTCCTGGCATCAGGTGTCACCCTTCTTTTGAGTCAGTTGAGTTTGTAGGGAAGAAAAATTGCCCAGGAGCCATGTTCACCGACTTCCTTCCGTGGCGTCGTGGGAGATCATTTATAGCTAAAACAAAGGTTCTATAACTCGCTTCATTTGCTGCTTCTGTGAGACAGTCTGAGAAGACTTGTCTCACACATGCCAAGAGATCTTGCTGGTGATGCAGCACATTTATTTATACATTTCCTAGATATTGTTGTTCGTTGCTAACTGTGACTATCTTCCTTTACCCGTGTTAGCCGCACGTTGCTTAAAGAAATTCCGTGAGCTTTCAGAGCCCTTTATGCATTTGCAGAGTTGATGGTGCTGCTCTGCGTGCTGAACAAGTGAAATCCTGTTTGTGGTAACGTTCACTGAAGTTGAATTCAGTCTTAGAAGATTAGTGCAAGGCTGCTGTAGTGATCACGCTTGTTAAAAGGCTACAGAATCTCTTCCCTTCTGCAGTATAGATTCATGGAACGGTTTGGGTGGGAAGGCACCTTCCAAGCTCACCTGGTCCAACCCCCCTGCAGGGAGCAGGGACATCTGCAACTCGAGCAGGTTGCTCAGAGCCCCATCCAACCTCCCCTGCAATGGGGCCAGGGATGGGGCAGCCACCACCTCTCGGGGCAGCCTGGGCCAGGCTCTCACCACCCTTATACATAGACGTGTGAGTATCATTTGGGGGTTGGACTATATGACTTTTAGAGGTCCCTTCCAACTCCAGGCATTCTGTGGTTTGCGCACATGTGCTTTTTTTGATGGATTTTTCTTTGGTTTGTGAAACTGCGGAACTGCAGAACTCACTCAGATTGGATTTGCAGAATAAGGGGGAAGGTTTCAAAGACAAGACGTGATTTGTCTCCTCCATTTTAGTAATTTATTTTGAAAATGGAATTAAGGCTTATATGTATTCTTCAAGCATCCCTTGCATAGCCAAGTGTCATCTTCCTTACAAGCAGGGAGAATAAGTGGATGTGATGTAGGGGAGGAGAAGGGTTGTTTTGGGGTTTGTTTGCTTTTTATTCTTAATCCAGGCCACAGATAAGATACCTCTAAGCAACATCTTTTTTGGTCTTCAATTACAGAAGACATTTCTCAGGGCTTGGATAGCATCCTGAAAAAGCCTGGCTCATACATCTGTTCCTAATGGATAGAATTCTGCTGTTATGTTTCCTGGCTCTAAACATCCTCAGAGCTTGATAAATGTTTTGTCTTACTCAGAAGTGTCCATCGTGATGCCTTACAGTTTTACTAAGTTAGAGGGGCAATTCAATTTACTTCTTGATTAAATTTTTGGCTTTTGTCTACAGGGCTGTTCTGCAGGATTCAGGAGTGCTGCTGTTCTGGTGGCTCTTCTGCTTCTGGTGCGGTGGCTTACCATGAAAAAAATTTTTTTTTTAAATCCAGAAAAAGGTGATCTGGCATAGCTGCCATTGTGACTTTGCGTGAGGGTTCTCTTCTCCTTCACATTTTGAATGCTAAATATTGTCATGTACAAAGAACTGAGGGCAAGGAAAGCTTTCTTTTCCTGCACACGAATGGATGTTTTACTTCACAAAGCAGCCCTGCAGCTCTGTGTCAAGGATGCACAATCTCATTCGTGCTAATAGATAGTTTCTCATGTCTCTCTTGAATGATAAGTAACTTCTGTGCATCAGAAAGGGTTAAGAATTTTGCCCCAGGTAGTCTGTAGCTATCAAAACACTAAGGACCTTTGCTTAAAAACAAGGAAATTATTTTTTATTTGTTCGTGTTGGGTTTTTTTAATAAGGAATTACTTTGCTTGCTTGATGGTCCAGCAGAGAGTATTTCTAAATGTGTCTTTGCATCTGCATTTTTATCACGTACATCTCAGGGGTTTGCAAACGCGTGGCTGCATCCGTGGCTTGACTACGGAAACAAAGAGGGAGAGTCAGAATCCTTTTCCTTCTCTTCATGAGCAAATCCAGGACATCTTGTACAGGCAGCAGGAGCATGAATCTCTGCACAGATACCCAGTATCTGCTTCCGTAGCCCCGTCCAGCTCCTCCAGCATGACCCTACTGGGCCAGAAACTGTGTAGCCCAACCCATGCTCTGAGCCCAGGCTGACATTGTAATGACTTTTCTGTTCCTGGCACTGCTCTGATGGGCTGGAAAAACCTTTGTTGGAGAGGAAAAACTATTTTTTCATCTCTACAGAAATTCTATAAACAAATGAGGCACCACACAACACTCTTCCAGCTTGAAAGATGACTTTCACAAAGCCAGCTGTGTCATGTATTGACCTGTGAACAATCTCCAGGTTCAGACGGACATCTGTCAAACAGTTGTCAAACATGGGTGGGTGGCCAAGGGAACTCCAAAAGAAGTTGAATGAGGAGAATGCTCTGAGCCCTGCAGCAGGCAACACCTTCCTGCAGGGCGGCGCGCAGCGTGTTGTTGGAATGAGGGCTGGCTGGGTGGGGGTGTTTCAGCTGCTGATGTGTTGTGGTGCTTGTGGGGATTTTGTTCATGGTTACAAATCTCTGCAGGGTGATGGTGAAGGAGAAGGGGCCAGGCTCTTGTCAGTGATGCCCTGAGACAGGACGAGGGGCAATGGGCACAAACTGGAACCCAGGAGGTTTCACCTCAACAGGAGGAGGAGAAACTTCTTTGCTGAGGGGTGACCTCAGGAATGGTTATAAATATGGAAAGGGTGGGCGTCAGGAAGACAGAGCCTGGCTCTTCTCAGGGATGGCCAATGACAGGACAAGGGGCAACAGGTGCAGCTGGGCAGGGAAATGTAAGGAGAAAGTTTTTTATGATGAGGTTGACGGAGCCTGGCCCAGGCTGCCCAGAGAGGTGGTGGAGTCTCCTTCTCTGAGACTTTCCAACCCCCCCTGGATCTGTTGCTGTGTGTCCTGCCCTGGGTGATCCTGCTCTGGCAGGGGGGTTGGACTCGATCTCCAGCGGTCCCTTCCAACCCCCGCCATTCTGCGGTTCTGTCATTGAACTGTTACCCAGTGGATTTGTGCTTTGCTGGATCCATAACTGATTCTGCTGGATGTTTTGTTTCTTTCAGTGGCTGGCAGAAGTCTATCAGTCTCAAAGAATGATGGTTGGAGCAGAGATGTGTTACAGGAAGAGTCTGCAGTTGGCGTCGCAGCAGGGCAGCTGGAGCGGGAAGTTATCCAGTCTGCTCAGGCTCGCTCTGCTCGCCCTGGAAGTCTGCACGGTAGGATCATCAGAATTACATCCCTGCCTGATTTAACAGGAGCTCGTGGACACAGGGCTTCTGCAGTCTTTAAGAGAAGCCCCTGTTTGAATGACTTTGCATTTTATCCATGACAGCTAGAGCATAAAATGAGGCCGCAAGGGGCAGCGGGCTGTTTTTCAGAATGTCTCTTTGTAAGAGTTTGCTGTGATAATAATCAAATAGAACCACGGTGTACCTAAAGAGACTGGCTTGTTCTAAAAGGCTCATTTCTCTAATAACAGAGGTAGTTTGAACATCCAAACTGACGTACCCTTCAAGCCTCTGTCCTCTTGCTCAGACAACCGCCTTAAATGTTTTTCCTGCACCGGTGCCTGGAGACTTCAGTCGAGTTTCACGTAACTTCACGCTGTGTGGTTATTTCTAGAGAACGGGGCCTTGCCTTGAAGTATAAAAACAACCTCAGGGAAGTGTACCTTGTGGTATAAAGAACATTGTTCTCCTCCTTGCACCGAGGGGCCGGGTGAACGTCACTGGAATTCTTGGCAAATGTCTGTTCTCTTTAAGCATTTTCACTCTGGAAACTGGTGGTGTGCTGCCAGGCCTGGTGTGAAACGTTGGTACTGCTGTGGTCTTGGCTAACGCTTTTTCATGTGTCTTTAACAGATGATGGAGCTAACAGCCATAATCAAAGTCAGGCACAGGAGCCCCGTAGATCCCGAGTCCTTATGTCAGGACAGGCAGTCAGTTTTACCGAGGATAAAGCTGCAATGCTGGTGCTGCTGGTAGGAAAAGAGAATTCCCCTCAGGGTAGACAAGTTTCTTTCTCACAAGATGTACCCTTCCAAAGGCAGAATTTGTCAAGCAGCAGAGTTTTTTCTGCCTTGATTCCTCTGTCCATTTTCTAGCGGTTTGCTCCCTGTTTCCAGTAGCTGCTGAATGTCTCCACAGGTCACTAGGTAATTAATACTACTACAGGTCACTTAATACTCCTTCAAGTGCTGCCCTGAATTACCTGAGACTTTGTTTAAAAATGTAATAACTACAAGTTTGATTATCTCATCTCTACTGTTCCCCTGAGCAGAGCAGCTGATGAGTGTGTTTCTTTTCGGCCTCTCTAATTTGCACTGACTTAATGAAATGTGCAAAAGCCTGGTGAAAACCTTGCTCAGGTCCAAGAAGGCTCTGTGTTTGAAAATTGCTTCTCTCCCAATTATCTGTCCAAATGAAAATGTGGGCACCCCTTCAAGTCCAGTAATTTGAATGCTATCTGGACACAGCAGGGATAATAAGATTTCTTTTCTTTAGCCAAAAGGTACAGGGATTTGCTCAATATTTGCTCTATTAGGTAATTACCATCTTGGAGTTGGTTTTACTTCTGGGGATAAATTCTACATTCTAGAATAGTCTTGTACAAGGGTTGAGATTTACCAGCTGAAGAGCAAACAAAGGGTTATGATTAAAACAACCATTCATAAAACATGTATGGAAAAAAAATTTAAAAATATTCTTTTGCATAAATGAGCAAGTGGAATGCTGGCAAGGCTGGTACTAGACTATTTAACAAGACTTTTCCAGGCTCTTTTAACCATTATTTGATTTTTGGGGTGTTTTTAAGAAATCTCTTTCTAACCTGCCAAATGCTTTGTGTAACTTTTGTCAAGCCTGCTCTCTAGAGAGCTGCAAGCAAAAAATAATTTAACCTACACACTACAATAAAGCCTTTTTTTTTTTTTTTTTCTTTTCCTACAGGCTAATGTTTCAGATGAGCACTGGCCATCCTTGGTTCAGGAGGCAACAACTGAAGCCTTGAAACTGACTTCCTGCCCTTTGGCAGATCTCCTGCAAGCACTGCTGCAGTACAACCGCAAAATGGGAGCAAGGTATGCACCATCTGCTCGCTGCTAGATGGAACATGCTCCAACTGGTCATTATCCCTTCATCTAACTCCCAAGAGCTAGAAGAAAATTGAAAACAGGAATTAATTCTGGAAGTACTATGGTGGTTAAAAGGGAGAGAGTGGAAGGGATTAGTAACGTGGGGAGCAGGAAGCTGCAGATTCTTTACTGCTTTTCTTAAAAAACAAACCCGCCTTCATACCAAGAGAAAAACAGTTGTAAGACAACTTTTATTTTGATAGCATGTTACCTAAATAAATTAATCAGAAAGACTTTACATTCCCAAAAGTCTTGTCAAATAGCGCAGCGGAGACAATATCTGTCTACTGCTGGGATTCAGTTGAATTGGCTGGAGGAATTGCAGTGTGTTTTGTGTGTGCCTGGATTAAATATATTTGTGTATAATGTTAAATCCCGTAGAGCTTGTTAGGCTTTATTGTAGTGCCTGCTTCTTTCAGGTGCACAGTCTTCCAAAAGATGCGTCTCGGTGCTGTAAGGAGAATTCCTGCTGTACTCGTTCAGCAGCTCACGTACTGAACCTGGAGATGGTGCTGAGTTCACAGACAAGATGGTGCTTATCACGTCCTCGTAGCAGCCACAAAATCTGCTGTGCCAGTCTAATTTGGATTCCTTTCTAGTTAAACCCCTAACTTGAGTGCAGCATATGAAGCCTAGCAGGGGTGTCAGTATTCCTCAGCATTCTGGATGCAGTTAGATAGGAAAAGGAGGAGTGAACGTACATGGAACTTTACTCCATCACTTTCTCGGGTGGTCTGGAAATAAAGACCTTCTGTTGTGTTACTCCTGGTCTGAGATAGGGGTATGTGGTGTCCAACCTGCTCAGCGGCGTTTGATTGGGGTTGTGTGTTGGTTCCACTTCCAGGGAGACTCGTCGGATGTTGGAGAGAGTGGTTTATCAACCGGGGATTCCAGGAACCATCGTGTCGGTGGCGCGATGGTACCTCCTGCAGCATCTGTATGCCAAAGATGATAGTCAGTTAATAGAGGTAAGCTGGTCCTTTACAAACAGAAGTTCGACCTCTTTACGTTGAATATTGTGCTTGCAACTTGGAAGTGGGGTGGACGGAGGCTGGGGAGGTGCTGCCTCATCTGCTCTAGAGGTTGCAGTGTTTAGGGATTCTATACTGACAAAACATAGATCTGTTTTCAAAATTATACAGAATCTCAGCCTGGTGGGGGTTGGCAGGAACCTCTGGAGCTCCTCTGGTGCCACCCCCCTGCTCCAGCAGGGTCACCCAGAGCAGGGGGCCCAGCAGCGCAGGGTCCAGGCGCCTTTGGAATCTCTCCAGACAAGGAGACTCCCCAAGCTCTCTGGGCAGCCTGGGCCAGGATCCAACACCCTCCCACCAAAGAAGCTGCACCTGGTTTGTTTGAGTCTTCCTTTCCTCCATGCAATGCTAATGGAAAACAAACAGTGAAATCTTTCTTTCATCTGAACTGCAAAGAATTCTGCAAATGACTCTGCAGTAGAAATGAGCAACATTTTATCAGAATTTTAGCAGAACTTGTTAAGCACTAAAAAAGTTAATTCCCTCTAGCCAGACTGGATCATTGTGTTATCCATGAGCTGAAATATCCAAACAGCAGAGTGCTGTACTTAAACTTTTATTATATCTGTAATGGTACGTTATTTTCAGTACGTAGTTAGTTACATTACCTTCTGTTGACTTCATAAATGAATTTGCTCAAACTCACAAACCCACACAGCTCTTTCGTATGATGCAGTGGCGGGATGGAGATTGTTCATTTTGGCCCATAATTGGAATCCCTTTGCTACTCAAACTGAGTATTCTCCTCATAATCTCCTCGCTGCCACCACTGGCATTATGAGCCCTTCTTTCCGTGTTAACAGCTGTTCCCTGGTGAAACTTTGAATCAGGTAGGCTCAGCATTGACAAAAATCCACACACAGGTTCATAAAATCACAGAATGTTAGGGATTGGAAAGGACCTCTGGAGATCGAGTCCAACCCCCCTGCCAGAGCAGGATCACCCAGGGCAGGACACACAGCAACAGCTCCAGGGGGNACAATATCGGTACTGGGTAAATCACAGAATCGTTAAGGTTGGAAAAGACCTTCAAGATCATCACGTCCAACCTTCTCCCCAACACCACCAGATCTGCTTGGTTCTACTTGGTGGTTTCCTTTTTCCATATGGATAATGTGAGTGGATTACAAGAGAAGTGCCAGGAGCTTGCAGACGTCTGTGAACGTCGCGCTGTCGCAGGAGCTTTTGAACTAGTAGAAAAGCTACAAGTAGGAGGCGTGGAAAATACAGTGAGGAAAGGTAAATTTAAATGGGAGGAGGCAAAAGGATGCCCTGGCACTTTTAAGTAGCTGCAGGGAATGCCGCTGTTTGGCAAATTTAGATTTATACCGATGTGGTAAATCTGGATTTTTACCAATGTCGGTTTTTCATTGTTCTTTTTTCCCTGCAGGTGCTCCTAGAAAATGCCAAAGCCAATGGAGACGTACGTGTTCTGGAACTAAATGAGAAATTGTCCGCAAGTGCCTAGTGTGGACTCTGTCACCTGAAAAATCTTCCATTCGTGCAACTTTATCAAGTCCATGTTCAGGAGCATATGTGGTTTGGTCATTTTTATTTGTTTTGTGGGGATTTTGGTTTGTTTTGGTGGATTTTTTTGCATCAACTGCAACGTTGTCTTTAGTTTTAATGTCCTTGAACAAAACCCCGTCACCTTGTTGTCCACATAAATTCCAGCATAAAAAAATACATTTTATTTGAAAGGAAAACCCTGAATTTTGCTTTTGTTTTCTTCCTCGCTGAAACTTCAGCGCTGTTTGTGGTGGAGAGCCCTGGTATTTCTCCCTGGGCCATCCACAGAAGTACAATATGAGCTTCCCTGGTACTGAAGCGAGGTGGAAAAGGCTTCTACTTTTTTTCTTGCTAAGTAGTAGCAAACTTCTCTCCCAGATACTGTAGAACATTCAGAGATTTTTTTAACTGCCTTTGTTCCTCTGGTATACTTTCTTTTGAAATTGGAACCTGAATCTACTTGGAACTTCATGTGTGCTGTCCCTTTATTTTTATTTTTTTTTAATTATTTTTTTTTAGCTAATCTTAATTACAGCAGTGTATCCTCTTGACTGCAGCCTTCAGTGAACATTCCCATCAAGAAAAGCGTGTGATCGTCAGGGACAGGGTCGTATTTATAAATGTGTATAACGGGCTCTATTTATGTCTCGGTAATTCTGCTGCTGGCTCCTTCAGCGGGATGAATCATGACAGTGGTTCTGAAGACGTGATGTTATTTTGTCTTTCTGTACGTGTGTCGTGGGTTTCAGCCCACCCAGCCGCTAGTGAAGCACCGCGCTGTGCTGCCTCACTCCCACCCCTGTCCCGTGGGACGGGGAGGAGGAGGTGCAACAAAAGGCTCAAGACAAAGGACAGGGAAGGCTCACTCACCAGTGATGGTCACAGGCAGAAGACTGGCTCGACTTGGGCAGACTTGATGGCCAAGAAGCCCCCAGCATCCTGGCTGGGGCAGCATTGGAGGGGCAGCAGGGCCAGGTCAGGGATTATCCACCTGCACTGGGGAGGCTGACCCTGGAATCCTGGGGTCAGGTTTGGGGCCCTTCCTCCCTCCTGGAAGGAGCTGGAGGGGCTGGAGCGTGGCCAGAGAAGGGCAATGGAGCTGGGGAAGGGGCTGGAGCAGGAGCCTGGTGAGGAGCGGCTGAGGGAGCTGGGCTTGT
>VWZK01007113.1:0-32265 GCA_013396935.1 Baryphthengus martii
AGCGCTCCAGGGGCGGCCCCACCGGCGGCCGGAGCCACCGCCCCTCTAGCTCCTGGCACTGCTCTGCCGCAGGCAGCGCAGGGCACCCGCTACCTGCAGCTCCCGCCCAGCTCGGTGTCCACCAGCACTTTTCACTCGTGCTTCTGCTGATAGCTTCGCTACGACGTGCTGCAGGCTAGTGTTTGCCAGGCCTAGCCGAGTGAGGGCTCTGGGTAGCGTGTGCTGGGGCGGGGGTTTCAGACCAGCGTGTCTGCCGAGCCCCGTCAGCTTTTCCATCTTTCCTGAGAGTCTGTGCAGGGAGATCTCCCGGGTGTGGGCGTCGGCTCAGGGGATCCACGTCTCACTGCGAGTCTTCGTTGCTCAGGGAAGTTCCTTGTTATGGGCAGGCTGACGGCAAGATTCTGCTCGGCAACTGAAGGTGTGCTTTCAGAGACCCTGGGGAGAGCAGAGCAGCATGACACCCAAAGGAGACACCCTATACAACTGCCATGTTCCGTCTGAGGACAACCCTGCTCCTTACACCGCTCCTCATCGCTGCCCAGCATCACAGAAGGCTCCTCACCTGCTCCCAATGGGCTGCACAGTGCTGCAGGAGTCATGAGAGGAAAGCCATGGTGGTAGGACACCAGGCAGGTTCTCATGAGCATCTTTTGTATTCCCCTGGTACACTGTGAGGGAGCTGCTGAGAAATTCTGCAGCTCGTGTCTTGCTTTAGATGTTGCATAGTGGATGATGTAGCTGCCTGACAATAGGGGGCACCTTATGTTCTTAACAGCAGTGTGATTTCCCACTCTTCCTTCTCCTTTGCAGAGAGTGCCGTGAAACTGCTGTGGAGCTGGTACGGACTCTGGTAGGAGAGGAACTCTGTGAAATCAGCAGTAGGCAAGACATTAACCTTCAGTTCCACCTGCACCATAGCTGGGAGAACTTGGAAGTCACTGTCTGCTGGAGAAGGTCTTGCTGAGCACCAGCGCTGAGGAGATGCCTGCAGGTCCATGAGAGGAGGAGGCTGTGTGTGGAAAGGGAAAGGCTCATGGTTTTTGCTATAACCGACTTGTTCTTCCTGAGCTTTGTTAAAAATCTTCCTCTTTCCTCCCTTCTACTAATTGGAATGTAGAAAATTATCCTAACTGAGCAGAGGATCCAGCTTGCTAAGAGCAATCCATGTGAGGGTTGTACTTATATGGAGTACTCATGGGGCAGGATGGCTCCTGTCTATCTTCTATGCCAGAGATTTGGAATATGACCCCAGCCATTGCCCGCTCCAGGATCTTTGGTGTCAGCACCTCCAAGATGGAAAGAGAGGGTGAGGGAGTTCACCTTGTGTCCATTTGGCTCCATCAGTGCTAGCAAACGTGAGAACTATAAGAGAAATGAAAGGGAAGGAAGCAACAAGTATCTGCTGTTGCTCAGTCATGGAGTGAGAGGAGAGGAAGGCTCAAATGCAGAGGGGAACTAAACATCAGAAGGGGCATGGGAAGAGATGAAGAAGTCCAGAGAGGAGAGCAAGAAAGACACAGAGCCTCTTGTTTGTCATTCTTTTGGAGCTTGTACCAGAAGAATTTCCTTTTATGGCCCTCCCATCAGCAAATACCTGACTGATGTTACTGTGTCTCCACGTGGGTTGGTTCCCAGATGAGACCTCAGCTGTGCTTCAGCCAAGAGGTTCAACTGGCTGTTGAAGAAAGGTTCCAGCAAAGACCGTTTCCTCCAGGAGATGCACACGGCTGGGCTGTGTGGCTGACGCAGGGTGTTTGAGGGAGACCTAGGGTGCAGCGAGGTGCAGCCAAAGCCAAGTGTCTAGGACTCTGTCCTCTCCCTGGCAGAGATGCCTGTGGGGCTTTGGGAGCACACCTGCCACGTGCAGAGGTGCAGGATCGGTTCAGGGACGCCGCAGCAGTCCCAAATTCTCAGCATTAATTGCTTTCTGCAACCCTCCTTCAGCCTTTGACCCAGGTGTATCCCTGCAATGCAGGCTCTGCTGTTGGCCTTTTCTGCTCCCTGTGCTGCAGTGAAAGGGATGTTGGGACCGTGATCACTGAGGATAGAAGATGGTCCCAGTAGTACACTGCTCCCCAGACTCTGTTTTGAGGAGGACAGTGGTGGTAAATCCCCATCCTGCATGCTCAGTTTGGGCTCCATCGTCTCAGAAAACAGGGAGAAACAGAGATGGGAAGAAGGGGGCAGAGAAAATGGGAGGAGGTGGGTAGTGAGGGAGGGTCACGCGACGTGGGGGTGCTGCCCTCAGAGAAGGGAGGATGTCAGGTCCAGCTTCGAAATGGGGCAGGGGAGGGACTGCTGGAAATGCTGACAGGAAACTAAAGGGGAGCGGGCTTTGCTCTGAGCACAGAGGAGGAATGGTGGTGGACAGCAGAGACTGAGGAGGTTAAGGACGCAGAGGGGCCTGTGCCTGCTCCTTGTGCTGCCCGTGACCCTTCATGGCAGGGGTGACACAGGCCCTGTCTGGTCTGATGGACATTCCCATCCCAGTGTCCCTCCTGACAGAAGTGGCAGGGGCATGTGGGGGGCTGCCTGGAGCACCCCATCTCTGCAGAGCAGGAGCTGGGATGTGGGTGCTCACGGCCCAAGCAGGGCGCAGGGGTTTGCAGGGGTCCCTGGCTGGCTGGGGCTTGTACATTCCACATGCGAGCAACTAGAAGGCTCTGACCGGGCCCATCCCTGTGTCCTACCACATCGGTCCCTGGTGTTTGGGGTCTAGCAGGGCATGTGATCCTTACCTGACCTCAGCCAGCAAGCTGGACAGGGCAGACGTCACCCCGTCACCCTATCTTGATGGCAGCTTTGCTTTCTCCAGGTCTGTTCCTTGGTGTAAAATCAAATGGACTTGGGTGGTGCAGGGAGGTGGTGCTGCAGGAAACTGGGGGAGCTCTTTCCCCTGTGCCCACCTGCGCTAGTGACAGGGAGCTACTGGGCTACGACCTGAGATACTGGGAAGTGGCCATCAGCAGTGCTTGTCTGTATTATTCGGGTCCATCTCAGGGCTAAGGACACGTGACTGGGATGAAACCACGGGAGTAATCAAATGGCAAAAAGAGGAGCTAAAAAAAGGAGAAGGGGAGGAGAGGGGAAACCTGCGAGCACAGAGGAAACTGCCCGGTCAAGTGGCGAGGCAGTGAGCTCCCAGCGGGGCTGCAGCTCACCCTGGCTGAGCAGTGACACCCGTGCTGCAGGGAAAGACAGGAATCGCTCGGCTGATCCCACTGGGAGCCCAGCATTGTTGCTGTGACACCGTCAGGAAGACGGCATGGAGGGCCAGCTGGCCAGTCGCTTTCTGCCGCTGCTGTTCCTCACCTGGCTGCCCGTGGGTGAGTCCCTCTGTGCCCTCGCCTCTGCTTTGAACTTTTCCATCTGCCTGAGGTTTGGGACGGTGCCGCTGTTTTTTCCTCTCTTGCAGCGTTTATCCTCCACTTCTGCACCAGCACTTCACCCATGTGTCTTGCAGGGCATCCCCCCTGCAATTACCTGTCCCCAGACTGCAGGCTCTGCCCACAGGGACTCAATTTCAGGCTCCAGGGCTTTAAACCAGCACCAGCTGCTGGAGGAAAGGGCAGTTACTTCACTGTGGCTTTCATGAGTGACACATGCTAGTGGGGTGTGACCCCTGCGAGGACTTGCTTGTATTTCACTGGCATTTTTGTTTCCTCCAGGGACAGTCAGCCGGCGAGAAGAGGCAGGCATTGTTGTGGAATGCAAGTCCAAGGTTTGGTCAGAGAATTTCATGGTATGTGTGAAACGGTGCATACTTGTAGGTCTGGAGGCAGGGAATCAAACCAACGCCACGGCTCTGGGAGAAAACACTGCCAATCTCACCAGTCCTCGCACGCATGCAGCCAACGCGGGCATCTATGAGTGTATGGTCTTCGTCACGGGAATAAACTTGACGGACACTGGAAACAGCACACGAGGGACACATCCCAGTAAGTGGCACTGCTTCCATTTTCATGGGGCTGATGAGTGGGCAGAGAAGGATGCTACGGCCAGTGTTCTTCCCAGTACTGCTGTGCGCCGTTTCCCCCGAAAGCATCCTGGGCACTGGAGGGGTGGACCCAACACAGCCCCTTTAGCAAATGCATCCCATCACAGAGCTGCTTGTCCGTCAGGTCCTTGAAACACGACCTGCCACCTCCTCCAGCCGTGGCATGTCAGTGGAATGCAGAGGTGGCTGGAGCTAGGGCGGCAGAAAGTGGGAAAGTTGGGGCTGTGGGGTCCAAGTCCCTCCCCCGAAATAGAGCGGGGAGCTGGGTGTCCTCTGTGTTTCTGTCTTCCAGGCTGTGGCCCTGAGGCACCTCTGACTGATATCACTGAGAAAAAGACCTGGACAGGTGAGTCCCCACAGCTCTGTGGCTGTGAGGGTCGGGTGCAGGAGGGGTCCTCAGGGAGAAAGAGGAGCAGCAAGGGGAAGAAAGACATTCTGATGTCTTCCTGTAAGTGGGTGGAAGCCGTTGCCAAACTAGGGTAGGGCCCAGCAGATCAGAGGCTGATGCTGGGAAGGGGCTGATGCTCTGACCAACCCCCTGGCTGAGTTCAGATGAGTTTTTGGAGACCATTCCCTGCAGGATTTTTTTGGCACCCCAGGGCTGTGGGTGGTTTGGGGTCTAGAAGCCCACGTTTGAAAAAGAACTGCTCCCGAGCCCTCGAAAGAGGCAACGACAGTGCGCGTCCCTGCACAGGGGGACGGCGGCTCATGAGCACCTCTGGGATTGTTGTGTGTGCAGAACTTGACTGCCTCCTGTGCGTCATCTTCGGCTTAATGGTGGGGACACTTCTTTACATGCCGATCATTGGCGTTCTGCTGTGGCAGTGCGGAAGGACCAGGAACGGTAAGGCTGAGCCCCTGCAGAGCCTCCATCGCCCGTGGGAGCTGGTTGGCATCTCCTTTTCACTTGCTGGTCTGGGCAAGCCCAGGCTTGGGAGATGTCTGTCTTCGGTATCTTACTGCTCTTACTCACTTGATGTTCTTTGCACAAGGCGGTCCTCCAGGACAAGCTGTTCTGGGGTGGGAAGAAGGTTCACCCCATCCCTTCCCTCTGACCAGCTGCTGGTGAGAGCTCAGTTATAACACAAGCTGTGGTGCAAGTGAAATAGGTCTTGCACATCACCACATTTCCAGATGTGTTCAGCTCAGAGCAATTCTCCTTTTAAATCATTTTTAAATCCTTGCCAACCCCTCCTGGGTCTTGACCATCTTCAGAGCCAGCCAGCTGCCAAGCCCCATCCTCTCCTGCAACAAAAGCAAGACCAGTGTAGGTGTTTTCTTCATTTAAAATGATAATCATTATTTCTAACTACTATTTAAACTACATTTCTGTTTCCAGGAAAGCTCACAAGCAGGCAAGTGGTAGAAGGGAATCGGCTCAGCATGGTAAGTGAGGGAGGCCTTTGCATCGTTTCTTTCTCCTTGTAAAAAAGCCAAAACTGCTGACTGTTTAGAGGATTTCAGAGAAAAATCAGTTTTGCATCCTGAAAACGTGGTCCTAAACACTTATTTATCCTAGTAAATAGAGGTGTATGAGCTTCTGAGTAGGTGGCACCTCTGAGCAAGCTGGATAGTGCTAGGGCAGTAGGGCAGTGCAAATAGTTGTGTCAGTGGAGAAATAGTAATGGGGGAGATGCAGAAGGGAAAGACAGAGCTCTGCTTATCGCTCTCTGCCCTGCAGGCACCACCAGGGACAGGGGCTGAGGACCTGACCTACGCCAACCTGAAGTTTGAACCAAAGGGGACAAAAGCCACCTCCTCTGATGTTGTTTACACTGAGATCAAACCACCTCAACAAAAACCGGGGGGTGAGGATGCGGGTGCTGCCAGCGCAGGGGTGGGTGTCTCTCCTGATGGAGAGGGCAAATAAGGGAGCAGGGAGGGACAAGCCAGTTGTTGTTACACTTCTCGGGGACATCATCCTTGAAAAGCAGGTTTGCTCGTACAGAAGTGCAGTCTTGTTGGCCAGAGCCACCTGTTTATACCTGAAATGGCAGCAACTCCAGCGTTCCCTCTGGAAGAAGCCATGTTTCGTGATGAGGACAGGGCTCTTCCAGAGGGTTTTCCCCTTGCCTTCTCACAGCCCCAAGCACCACCAAGCCTCAGCACCTCCTTTCACAGTCTGTGGTCACCAATGGGCACCTCCAGCAACTTGCTCCATGTTTCAGCGATGTCACTGTGCACTCTGTGGCCACCATGGTCCATACTAGACATGCTGGGTGGGGTGGCCATGAGAAGCTCCTCTCAGTGCTGGAAAAGTCCTCTAGTGATTTTCTCCAGAGCAGGCATCTGCTGTGACGTGGTTCTGAGTGAACCTCGCTCTGGTTTCACTTGCTCGAAACACAAGGAGTGAGGATGGAAAAGCACTGTTTGGTTTGCAGAGGTGCAACGGCAGGTGCTACTGCTGCAGTGATCTATGTGAGTCTTTCATACAGGGAGGGGCGGATGTCCTCAGGCACGTAGAGCTTTCCTGTAATTTGGAAATAATAATAAAAAGTGATGTTTTTGCCTTCTGTTTCCAGTTCTGTACTCTTGGTGAAGACCCAGTTGACATCCAGCAGGAATAGTGTTTTGTCAATGACATGGCCCAGCACAAAGGCCGCAGCCATCAGCGGAAAACACACAGAAACTCCCCCAGGTTTTAGCTGTTTCTACAGACCCCAAAAATGCTATAGTCTAGCCAACCATGAGGGGGGAACAAAGGAAGCAATAAACCCACTCACCGTGGGTGATACAACAGAAGCAAAGGCAAACTGAGCCAAAAACATGACAACGTAAGGAGACATCAACCATACTTCATATCCCAACACAGCCAGGCACAAACCAATCAAATACCCGAAAGATACATCAGCCAAGCCATTACTCTCATTATGCTTGATTCTTTCATTGACTCCACAAAACTCCTTCTCACCAAGCCCTCCAGCAGCAGCTCCATAATGAGCTCTATTGGCCTTTTATCTCCACCCTCTAATCCCCACCTAACTGGCAGCTGTTTCATGTTTCTACTTTAGTTCTCAGTCTTTCAGGGTGTGCTTGGCCTGGCCTCCCTTCCTGGAGGGCCCTCTCACAACAGAAGGGGCCCATCCCTCACATCAAGGTCTGCCATGGCATGTGTCCCCACTGCTCAACGCCTACTGGGTTGCAGCCAGCAGCGGAGCTAAAAGATCTTGGTGGCAAACACAGAGGCCAAGCCAGTCTTGCCCTTGATGATAGTAGGAGGCACCTGGGCAGCCTTAGCCCCTTTTAAATGGTTGTGAAATTCATCCAGGTGTCAAGTCCACTTCAGGGCTCACGGTTCAGACCCCAGCACTTCAAATAGTCACCAAGCCCTGAAGACCTTCTGGTTTCCCCACTCAGTCCAGTTTCTGAGCAGCCACCCATGGGAGGCATCCCCAAAACTGTGGCAGTGGAGCTCCCAGTGTCCTAGGGGCAGGGCTCAGGTCACATGTGACCAGGAAGACAAAGGCAAGAGCTACAGAAAAGGAAAAGTTGAGGAAGAAAAATCAAATATTTAAAGAAAGCAACCAGTGGAAGAGGGAGTGGGGTGTAAGGGTCAAAGTGTTGAAGCAGGAAGGCTCTGAGAGACATCAGGGTTGCTGAGGGATGCTGCCCAGGGATGCAAAGCGAACCAGGCTCCACCAAACGGCAAGACATCCTCACCAGCCTTCTCCTGGGTACCTGCAACCATGGAGGAGGAGGAGAAGGAGATGGAAGAGGATCTCTTTGGTTGCTCCAGCTTGGAAAGGGAGGGCCTAATTTACATAGGCAGGTACAAAATGCAGACAAAATGTAAACAGCAGCTGCTGAGGGAGCTGGAGGAGGAACTGGGGTTTGAAGGAGACGTGCCAGGTCTCCTCCTGGTTGCAGAAAGGAAGCAAGGTGGGGGATCTCCAGAACATCTCCCCCTTGCTCCCTGAGGTCCGTTTCCAACCTACGTGCCTGGAGGTTCATGGGATTTGGCTTAGAGCACAGGTCTTGTGAGGAGCATCTGAGGGACCTGGGGTTGTTCAGCCTGGAGAAAAGGAGGCTCAGGGGAGACCTTCTCACTCTCCACAACTCCCTGAAAGGAGGTTGGAGCCAGGTGGGGTCAGTCTCTTCTCCCAAGGAATAAGTGATAGCACAAGAGGAAACAGACATAAGTTGCACCAGGGGAGGTTTAGGTTGGACACGAGGAACAATGTCTTCCCCAAAAGGATTGTCAAGGCCTGGCCCAGGCTGCCCAGGGCAGTGGTGGAGTCCTCACCCCTGGAGGGGCTTAATCACAGTTTAGCGGTGCCCTGGCAGTGCTGGGTTAACAGTTGACTTGATGATCTTAAGGGTCTTTTCCAACCTAAATGATTCCATGATTCTCCCTGTCCAGACTGGGTGGCACTTGGGCTGGCCCAGTACAGCCCTGTTCATGTTCCTACAGCATTAAATGACCGATTTTGTTATTTTAAGGAGAAAACGATTTTTAAAAAGCTAACTTCGACTAAGAACTGGTCATGACTCCAAGAAGAACTGAGCAGGACACCTGAGACTTGCAGAGGCAAGAGGTGAAGCTTCAAAGGAGGCAAATCCAGCTGCACAGAAGTTCTTCAGCATCCCACTGGTCAAAATAGGCCACAAGGAAAGGAAAAACAAGACCAGCCAGGGCTGCAAAAGGCTCTGCATTTGCTTAATTGCCTTAAAAGAGGAAGGAAAAGGTAAAGTTTGGCCGATTGCTTCACCAAGAACAAGTTGTTAACTGATGAGGTGGAAAAAGCTGGGACATCCATATTGCTGCTTTTGCATCCTCTGTTACGCCCAAGATTAGTGGGCATCAGATCTAGGGCAGTGTTTTTAACAAGGAACTAGGAAAGAAGCCATGGAACAGCCTTGGTGCAGTTATATCATCAAGCAAGAATGCATCGAGGAACTAGCTGAGGCAATCTCTCAAGATCTCAGAGGTTTTTGCAAGTGCAGACAGGAAGAGTGGGGCCAGCAGCTTTGTCCATTGCCTATTTTTGAAAAGATGAAGTGGCTACGGGCAGAGCTGGGCCTCCAAACTTCGGTGTTATCACAAGTGGTTAAGCAAGTATGAAGAAAAAGCGATAATAAACACAACGCCCTTCTTGCCTCAAACGTACGTGCCACCTCCTTATAGACAGAGGTCCCCATTGTCCCCATGTGCACTCGAGGCAGCTGGGGAAGAGATCCATGATGGTGTTCCATGCCAGGAGCATGGAGGGTGTCCTTGCTGCCCTACAAGCTGTGCTCTCTGCCTAGAGGAGCCCTGACTCATGCACAGAAGCAGAAGTAAAGGTGCTGCTTCTCCCACTTTGGTTTGGTGGTGTTTGTGTCTTTTTGGGTTTTTTTAGGGTGGAACTGTAGCAGCCAGCACCTGGGAAGAGCATGGAGAAGCCCTCCAACCTGGAGAACCAGGGGATGCAGGCGAGGAGGGTCTCTGCAGCTCCCCTGGAGCTGCTTCCCAAGCTTCCCAATTGGCTGCATAGGGGAAACAGCCTCCCCAGAGCAAACCAGGTAGAAGAGGCACATCCATTCCCCTGCACCAGGGCCTCTCCCAGTCTCCTGTAACTCCGTCTGCAGACAACCCAGCTATGTTCAGGACCTGCATTCATCACCTTGGATGGCTTCTTCACTTCTACAGCTGGAAAAAAAACCAACAAAACAACCACATCTGTCTTTTGTGCTGCATGAGTGGATATAGCAAGAAGTGAAGTGGTGGAATTCCTATGGCAATAGTCCTGGACCAAATCCCATGTTCTTGGCCCCTCCTGTCTAGATGTTGCAGCCCCACATCCTGTTCTGATGCAGCAGGGACCCCTCAGGTTGCCCCAGCCTCGGGCTTGGAGGATAAACAAAAAGAAGGATGAGGCTGCCAAGGAGCCACTGAGGGAAGAGGGATGTTATAGCCACCAGGAAAAGGATGAGCAGATGCTCATCTTTGCAGTGTAGAATTCAGAAGAACATGGGAACAGGTCAGCTACTTCAAGAAAAATTAAAGAAACTTGACTGAAAATGAAGGTACAGTGACTCACTCTGCTGCAGAGCATTTTTGAAGTGCCCACTGAGCCTCCCACAGAATTGTCCTGTGTTCAACAGCACATCAGGACCTGAACATTATCCTTTAAGTCCCCTCCCCACCCTCCTGGCTGCAGGGGAGGGAGGTGCTGTGCTCTTTTCCCTGGGATCCAGTGATAGGACATCTGGGAATGGTTCAAAGCTGCACCAGGAGGGGTTTAGACTGGGCATGAGGAAGCACTTCTTTATCGAGCAGGTGGTCGAGCCCTGTAACAGGCTTCCTGGAGAGGTGGTTGATGCCCCAGGCCTGTCAGTGTTTAAGGGGTATTTGGACAGTGGCCTTCATAACACGCTTTAACTTTCAGTCAGACCTGAATTGGGCAGGCGCTTGGACTAGCTGACCACTGGCGGTCCTTTCCAACTGAAATATTCTCTTCTATTCTAGGCACAGCCTCAGCTTGCTCACCCGCTAGGGACAATTGCTGCTGTCCCAGGCCCAGGGTGGGTAGCCAGACACGAGAACAAGAGGCGGAAGGAAAGGCAGGCAGGGTGGCTGAAGGCTGTAGCAGACAAGGGGAAAGGGCTAGAAGGACAAATACTTCTAAAAAGCAGCCTGATAGGTGGTTATTCCCACACAGCTGATGCTCCACTGCCCAACTGCCACCCTTTGGGGGCCTCTCACAGAGTAAAAGCAAGTTAACAGTTAAAGAGAACAAGATGATACTGCCTTACCCATCATTAACCCAACTCAGCAGGACCTGAAAGTACTTCCAGCTTGTTTAAATTTCAGTTGCGTGAATCCCTGCGAAACAAAAGCTTCCGCTGCCTCCTCCCTCTCATATTGACTCCTAAAAAGCAAGCAGAGCTCAGGCTGGCCTTTATCAGGAACCTTTCACACGGAGATGTGCAGACACCTGATCTTCTGCTACCAGTGAGGCTGAAAAAAGGCAGTAAAACCCACAAGGTGTGCAGAGGCTTTTAACCGTTTCTTTAGCTCACAAGCTGGGAGCGCTGTCAGGTTTGTAGACGGGTTTACGACAAGATTTGTGTCTCCCTGGGAGTTCTCCTGATGACAGAGGCAGGGACCTGGGTAAGGAATGGGCCTGGGAAAGCCATAAGGCAGCTGTCCCTCCACATACAAGCTCTTGGAGGTTTCTATTGCAGTCAATCCCTCACTCCCTTCTGACTCCCAGGTAAGCTCTGCGTACTCCACATCTCACACAGGGTGCTCTGCACACCTCGAGGGCTCCCTCTCCCTTCTCTCCCTGCAAGCCTCTTTCTCCTTACTCAGCCAGGAGACAGCCTCTTTCTGGAATCGACACCGAATAAAAAAAGTTCATCCAGGCAGCTCAATTCTCTTCTTCCCATGAACATCATGCATTTCAGTCATATTTTCAGTGAAGCCTGGAGAACTCCAAGATGCAACTCAACATTTGAACCCTTCCAAAAATCATTCAGAGGCTGATAAAAAGGAGACACACGCTTAGAACGCCACTAATACCAGTCTTAAACCAAACACTTTACTATAGGTCACTTTTATTTCAAGAACAGAACAGCCCTTCTTTCATCCTAGCTCCCCCACGAGTTCAGTGTGTCACTCAGGTAGCACAACAACCACCAGTCACATTCTGCAGAGCAAGAACCCCAACCAAAGCAAACCCCACCAAGACACTGGCCATGGATTTTCCTCCTCTCCCTCCCTGGGTGAGAAGCAAGCCTGGCACAAAACATGAACAGCTCCGTCATCCTGCACCAACGCTTCCACTAGCAGGAATTATGTAAATAAAGAGTAGTCAGTATCTTGCGGAGCAGGAGCAAATTGTGACCACAGATGATCTAGACACTAAGTTATTGCTGTGTTCTGAGTTATGGGACACTGCAGGTAACTCACTCGATAACCACCAAGAGAGGCGAGTCTCAGACTGCCCTCGCATCACCAATTCACTCTGGACAAGCCGGTGTGGGAGGACAAGACAGATCTTGTTTAACCTTCTCCCTGCCTTAAGAGGGAGGAGTTGGGACCGAATCTTTGTCATTTTGATGGAAATGGGTGAGGGCAGGGGACACCACAGACAGGCTCCCAAAACACCTGGAAATTTGTCATGCCTGAGACTTTCCCAAGGAGCTCATGTAGACTGCTCAGAGTACACGCTAAGTGTGCTCACTGCTCCTGACTTGCAACAGGAGCTGCTGAAACACCTTCGCGTGGCATGGAACTGCAGGTTCACATTTCAAAGTGAGCAGGAGTCCACTGTCACCTTGAAAGCTGAGTCTGAGCTGCTGATTCTCAGAGAAAGATCGAGGCAAATTAGAGCGGCAGGAAGTGGGCAGTGGGGAAGTACTTGTCCCGACATCCACACACAAGGTCAACCTGACACTTGATTCTGCTTCCCTCTGCTGGTGGGAGTTGCTGTGATGACCAGCGTCCCAGTAGCAAGTCAAGCCAGCTAAGAGGTAACATGAAGCCTAAACGTACGAGACCGCTTGTCACCGACGATTATCAGGTCGCCCAGGGTTGATTACGACCGATGAGCTCACAGCAGTGTCAGTGCCCACAGTGTCCCTCCCCACCAGGAATATTGGCGAGAGAGCGTGTCTGAGGGGATGAGGAGGACGGCAGGAAGAACCTCAGATAGACAGAAAAGCAGAGGAGTCTTTTGCAGGACATCCAGAGATGTCTTTGTTAGGCATCGTGCAGCTGGTTCTCTTTCAGGAGAATCTTCTCCCCGGGCTTGAAGGCGGGCATCCCCAGGTATGGGCAGCTGGCACAGCGGAATGCATCCCCCAGGTAGCACTGCCAAAAGAAAGAGAAGCACCTTCTGTAACCAGGGTAACTTGGTTCTCTCCCCCCGCAATAAAATACATGGGTTTTCCAGCTTCAGAGACGACGTGCTTCTCAGCACGTGTCAGTACAGAACCACTTCCCCTCCACCCCTTTTCAAGAGAGGTCTGGTGAGCATAGATAGAGCCGTGCAGGGCACCGTGCTCACATGGAAGAAACAGGTTTTCACACCGGCCAGGATGCCTGGACACAGCTGCAAGCTGGGCTTGAGCAGTCCCCCAAACCACCACCAGGTCCCCTGGGCTCCCCTAAAGTGATCTCCCTTGAGCAGATCACTGGTTAGCGTGCGAGCAGGGAGGTAAAAGTTCTCTTCACTCCCACCAGGGCAGCCCTTGCACTGGCACAGACAGCACAGCATGCACTGCTATGGGGCACGTTGGCACGGGGCACTAGGCTGAAGCTCTGCAAAAGCTGCACAAGCAGTAAAGCCACCTTAGGGAGCAGTCACTAGAGAACACGGTTCTTAGACACAAACCACGTACTGCAAACCACTGTAGAGAAATAAAAATGACTATTTACATTTCCACAAGCAGATCTGGGCTGCGAGCTCTTCTTCTCCTGTTCCAGCTCTTCAGCTAGGCCACATGTGCTGTAGAAAAATAAAGAAGTCACCTGTATATTTCTGCTTGAAGGTTGTGAGTCGCCAACACCTGTTCCAGCTTCACTCACAGGCCATAACCCTCCCTCCATCACACAACAGAGCTGACTCCAGACTTTCACGCTCCACACTGTTATATAAACCATGGTGTTGAAGAGCAAGCGTTGAAACACACTCCTTGAGTTTAAACTGAGTGAGAAATGACTCTGCACTTGTTATGTGCGCTTGAAATCTGAGAACTGAGGTGTTTAGCCGAGGCTGCACAAACTGGGTCTCCACCTTCAAGAAGATTGTTAATGGTATCAATGTGGTAACTGGTGTGGCCAGTCAACTCTCATTGTATTTGGATTTACATTCAAACAAGCAAGATAAGAAAGGCCATAAAACAAGAGAATCATGCTCTAATAAATAGAAATATGTCTACATTTAAAAAAAATCCATCCAACTCTACAGGTTTAACGCTACAGTTAAAAGGTTTACAAATACCCTCAACCCCAGCACTGACCAGTTCTTGCAGGCTTTCTTTTTGCCCATTTCTTTGCAGGATGGAGCTCTGAGAGAAGCTGGATCTGGCTTTTTCAAATCCTCAGAATCCAATAGCTCATCAGAGTCTAGGATATCCTGAAAACACACCACGGAAGATAACATGCAGGAAATGCATTTGTCAGTAGGGAATGACGTTGCTGTGTTACAGGGTCAAATAAATGGTGGCACCTGTAGCACTAGCACTCAAGTGTTGCAGCTTTGCCCTCTCATCTGTGTCTTCTCTCTGCCCTTACCACACCTTTGGGCTCTCTAGACCTCACAGAATATATGAGACACTTCGCCCTGGGTATGCATTTCTACCTGTTAAGTTGTGAAGTTTCCCAAGAGGCACAACTGAAACTAGAGTAGGGAAGAAGAAAGAGAAGGAACAACAGCAAATAAAACCAGATACCGTCTCTTCATCGTTCATATCGTTGGCAGAGAGCGTCCACAGCTTGGCACTGGCTGGGTCCACCAAGGGTTTTCCTGGAGTACAAATAAAGGAAGAACCGGTAGTTACTCCAGCCTTTGCACCACCTACATCCAACAAAGAGTTAAAACACCTCTGGAAAGCCCCACTTCCCAGGTTTTCACTGTAGCACTCCCTACCCCGGAGGTGTCTCCCCATTCACAGGGATGCTCCTCACCAGCCAGGCAGCCAATCCACCCACGTAAAACACATCACTCCTTACCTGAAAGACCAGGTTTCTTGGCAAACGAAATTTTAAGCAGACTTGAGGATCCCACTTCAAAATTTGGCTTCCTGCCTTCTATCTGAACAATGAGAAGGTCATTGCCTTGGTAACCCAAATGCTCTTGGACCGACCGGGCCTCCTCTGGGGTCAATGTCTCCTTTTGCAGCTGCAGTGTAAGATAGGGGGTTACCCTTGTGCAGAACCCCTTACCTCATCACCCACGCCAGCATTTCGGCGAAGACAGACAAACAGTATTTTCAATCCTAAAAAAACCACACTACCTTTGCAGTAACTAAAGTTTGTGGCATTTACAGTAAACCAGTGTAGCTAAACACCTTGTCACCCCAAGAACCACCATCTGCATTTCAGGGTAACTGCACAGAGAAGTTTCTGGAAGTAGCTGGTGCATACATACCTCCTTCACTTCCACCAACCCAGAGAGAGTCAGAGCTGTGGGGAGTTTGGCTGCAGTCTTGATTTTGCTGTTGTTTCCTGGAAGACACAAAAGCAGGCAGCAGAAAGAGGGAAGAACAAGAATACAGTTCACTGAGAAACCTGGAAGAGCTTTAGAAGGAAGTACTCGAGCCAAACCTCTGATTTAAAAGTGTGCCTGCTAGTTGACAGCAGGAACAAACCAGAAAGAGCATAAGCAGCCTGTTCATTAAAATAACAGCCTGGGATAACAGAGTCATTCTAGCTCCAGATCTGTTCTATTTATGCCAAAACCTTCATCAATCCAGTTAGGAGCAATCTAAAAAAAAAAGAAAAAAACCCAAAACAACACAAACCCCTCCTCAAAACCCAAACAACAAAATCCCCCAAAACATTTTCACATATTAACTGCTCGTGAAGTTTTCAAAGCATGGACTCCTCAATGAACATTACATCCAGAAATGTAACATTCAGGAGTCTTGTTCTCACAGGCAAAAGCTACTGCAATCACTGTTGAAACAAAAGCTCATTCCGGGCCTTTTTGCCTGGACACAGGACTGTGCCGAACAGAATCCATCCACCCACTCTCGCTATTCCCACTTGCATTTTAGTCCAAGTCCACCAAATTCCAGCCTGTCAGAGGTGACTGAAAAAAAAGAAACCTCATCTACTCCAAACTTAGCGTGTTCTTTGTTCTGTCCCAGAAGATAGCACAGGGCCACCACCACCAGCTTCAAATCACTGGCTAATCTGCCCAGCCTGAAGGCAGCGTTTCTGCAGCCACTTAGATCCCTGTTTTCAGCAGCACAGGTTGTGCCAACAGAAACACCACCACCACACGTGCTTCTGTCCGTATCAGCTGGCATCCCCCACTTCCATCCCGAACCAGCTCTCTATACCAGTAAGGTTTGAATGCAGATCAAGTATAAGACAGAGAAATAACCTTGTATTGACTTCCTCGTCTGCTCTTCCAGCTGACCCACAGCAGGTGTTCTGGCTTGACTCTTAAGTCCAAACACTTCCACCTTTTTTGGATAACTATTTTTCAGCTGGCTTCCAGGATAGCCTCTCTTGGCATTTGTCACTCATTTTTAAAATCACTTCAGAAGCTCCTCAGAAACTATTTAACCCTACGCTAAGAGAAGACCAGTCTCCACTGGTCTTTCACTGTACTTTAGGAAAAAGCCCATCCAGCACTATTCATAGAAGCAGGGTGACACATCTCTGACAGCTTTTTATCTTGAGATACAGGGTAAAAATCTTGCTATTCAGGTTAGTATATCAGAATGGGTATCTCTGACCATCTGTCAGGGTACCTGTCCTTTCCATTTCAGCCTAATCCTCACAAGAATTTCTACATTGTTATGAAAGGAAGCCTGATGCGGATTCTCTCACCTGACTCTGTAACCACTGGTTCTTTCAGGAGGACACGGCCCCCTGGCTTAAGTATCCGAGCGATTTCTGCCAGTACCTCTGCGCTGTGCTGTGCTGCACTGCCTGGTACCATGCCAGAGAGAATTACATCGAAACTGGACTCCTTGTGAGCCGCTGAAGAGAAAGAGAGAGGAAGATGGTGAAGTTTTACACACGCACAACACAGGTTTGCTTAACGCAGCAGTTCCAGCTCCTCCTCCTCTCTTGTCCCAGCGAACAACCGTAACAACTGATTAAAGACACCAGTCACAGGAAGCAAAACCAGGGTACATGACCATCTTTGCTGTACTGTTAGTGGTAAAAGTCAGCAGTAGGTGCCGTCACTGTTTTAAATACTGACTTACAAACCACGGAAGACGTCGGCTCGCACAACAGAAACAGCCTCTCACTCCAACACAACAACGAAAAATTAAGTTCATTCTTACAGCGAGACAGCTGGTTAATGTTTTCCACAGAGACACGATTATCAGCTCCCACCAGCGCCTGAATTTTATCCACTAAATCTTTCAGTGCTTCAGCAGGTGAGGAGCTGTCCCAGATGATGGCCACGTGCTGGCCTGACGTGACTCCATACTCGCCCATTTCTGCAGCAGCAAACCTGAGAGGAGCAGAGAGAGGAAGGGTAAGTGCCACGGTGCCTTGTGAATCTCTGTGGACTGTGACAGAAGCAAGGGGCATCAACTTGCTTTCACAAGGGCAATTTTCTAGAAACGTGCAGCGCAGAGCTCCCACAAGCTGATCATTAACACATTCAGAAATAGCTACACCTAAGCATGTAATTCAGTTTCTCTCCAGTTCGGAGACTAGTTTTGAAGGAAGACTTAAAAAACAACAACAAAACAAGCAAAACCTCACCACAAAAACCCCTCAGCTGCTTTCCTTAAAGATTTGAATAGAGATGTACCCGGGATTTCTGGATCTCCAGACTAGTGACAGCTATTTGACACTAAACACTGCCTTATCTCTGCCACTCGGGACATGACCTAGCGGAGTTTGCTTCCACAGTATGTGAGAAGAAAAAAAACCCACATAATTGCATCATTCCCAGCATTCCAGATTGAGGCTTTTTCAACTCTTATCATTGGTGATGCTGGGTGAGCCATTACACAGAAGGAGGAGGGGAACAGACCATGACAGTGAAGTGACAGTTTTGAGAAACCTGTCTGCAGCAATATTTTATAAAAAACCATATTCCTGACAGAGTCCAAAGAAAACCTGCCCTGTAGAAGTGTCACAACAGTGTCACACCATCACCTGCGCTCATGGCAGCACCTGCTACTGAAACAAGTCACCTACCCTCTTTCACTCTACTCACCCAATTTTCTTTCTACCCCCATAGCCCACATTGCCAACTAGATAAGGAGCAGAGGATCTTGATGTAAGTCTACAGGTCACAGCGCTACATAGTTGGCCTTGCACGGATATGCAACGCAAGCTAAGCAATTACAACAGATAGTAACACTAGTAAACACACAGATTAACCTCAAGTAAAAGTCACCTTTCGCAGGAAGACAGCTGAAAACCTCAAAAGTTATGTAAGTTATTGGGTCAATATGGAAAAAAAATAAATCCAACATCACATCTTCCTCTCAGAAGGTTGTGACCTTTCAAGATCAGTCCAAGCCCCAAATACATCAAAAGCAACACCAGCCTGCAATCAGTCCCTCCAGATGCAACCTAAAGAAAGTAGGAAGCTGCCACAGTCCTCAAAGATATGACATTACACCTGCCCTCAGTCAGTGTGAAGGCTGGGGGACTGTCGCCAGCAAAGCACAGACGGTCATGTTCTCGATGGGATTACGGGGAAGATATTTTTCCCCTTTTATATTTTGCAGTAGTAGGTGGGATATATTTAAAATGAAAGGGTTCGTGCCTGCCATCTTCCTTTTACGTATCTCTAGTTCCAGACTACAATGGCCTGGCTTGCTCAGAGTGCTTGGCCAGCCAGGACTCGGTGAAGCCTGTGAAGAGGCCCCTCTCTGCTACTGCTACCCCACCAGGAGGATTCCCACCAGGAGCTGGGCGCAGGCCGCTGAGGGCCTCACCGGGGAGGAGGCTCCACGGGCTGGATCCAGGCTGGGCAGCGGCCCTATCTTCGTTTCACACACATTTAACAGTCCTTGAGGAACACGAGTGCCCAAAATCGGGCAAGGAAGGGGCCTTAAACAATACTGGAGGTCTCCAGCTTCGATAGATTAAAAAGATATTTCACAGAGCAGATGAAAACTTTAAATTACAGCCTCCTGAGCGCTTCGCACCTCACGATGCCCAGCAGGCGGCCTTCAGCGGCGGTCTCGGGACCCAACCCCGGGCTGCGGGCAACGACCGCACCGGCCCTAGAGCGGGTGAGCATTTTAAATACATCCCCGCGTACACGAAAGGGCAGAACCGACCTCTGAATCACCGAGCACCGCGCCAGGAGCGCTTCACAGGGACGAGGAACGAGATACGTGAAGGAATTTAACACAGGAACACCACCCCACCTCCTCCCGGCGGCGACCGACTCAGACGAATCCCCAGCAAAGCCTCTTTGGGGGGGGGAGGGAAGGGAAAAGAGTATCGGCGGAGGCAGAAGGCGGCCCCGACCCCCCCTCACCTCCAGCCGCGCTCGCCGCACTGCAGCCCGCTCGCCTCTGCTCGCCTCGTCTCGTCTCGCTCTGACGTAGTCACCGCCCCGTCCCGTCCTCACGACNCGGAGGCCGGGCACCGCCAGGGGGCGCTACGGGTCGGGTCGAAGTTTGCCGATTGCCCCCGGCTGCGGCCCCCGAGCGGGCCGGGAGACCCGAGGGGCGCTCCCCTCTGGGGAGCTCGGTGCCTAGGGGAAGGTGCCTGTGCAGGGCCCGGCGTGGGGAGACGCCTGCAGCGGGCCTGGTGCCTGGCTGGCCCCTCACACCTCTCTGGCCCTGAAGCTGCCCCGCAGGTGTGCAAGGGAACTGGAGGGAATCGGGTTTGAGGCAGGAGAGGCTGTTGCTGGGGTTTTTTTAAGTGTAGGTCATGCAACTCAAGCTTATTGAAAAAAACCAAACCTCCCTGCAGTTAAATGAAGAATTCCCACAGGGTAGCTGTAATTGAAAAGCTGCACCACCTTTGAGCTCTCTGAGGCGCACACGTTGTCATCAGCATGTTGTATCTGTTAAGATGGCTCTTTCTCCAGAGTGTTACTCACCTCTTGCCCCAAGCTCAAGCGTCAGCACCCTCCTCTAACTTCTCTTGCTCCTCAGGGCCCAAAAGGGAGGGACGGCATGCTGCAGAGGAGTCAGCTCGTGTTCATGTGCCTGGTTTCCGGTTCAGGATTGGGAAACTCCTTTCTATTTGCAGCATATGCCATCTGTGTGGTTCTTTTCCTCACAAAGCAATTTTGCTTTATTTTTGTCAAGTAAATGTGAGCTCAGCTGAGAGGGGTGTTTCTCAGAAGTGTAAAAAAAGACTCTCTACAAATTCCCGTTCTTTGCAGCCGTGTTTACCTTCTTCACCTTAATTGTCTGTGCTTCCTTGTTGGAAGGAGACATCTGAATCTCTTGGTTTCTCTTTCAGTGTTCAGGTGCCAGCTCTCCCGACCACAGCGTGCTCTGCAGGCCTCGGCCGTGCTGAGGAGAGTCTCCGATGAGCAGAAGGAGCCATTTTCGTCTTCCTCTCAGCAGCAATTTGATTCACATCCAACCAGTCACCAACCTGAGCAGGAGCCTCAAGGCCCTCGCCCCAGGTAACTCACTAGCTGTTTCTAGCACGGTTCCGCTGACGGTGAGATCAGAGGGCTTTGCTTTCCTGAAGCTTGCATCTGAAGCTCAGAGGTGAGATCCAGAGTTAATGGAGCCTTTCGCTCCAGCAGCTGGAGAGCGGGTTTGCTGTGACAGTGCAAATTCCACTGTCCACCGCGGAGACACGATCAGACTGACGTTCAAGAGGGAGCCCCTCTGGTCTGCAAAGCCCAAGCCTTCGCTTCTGGATTTTTGTATAAATCGACACAAAATACAGGCAATGTGTTGTCTGCGTGCTTGTAATTATAAAGCCCCCGTTGTAAAGGCTGATAGTTTCGCTCTTTTCGAAAGGAAGGGGAATGTGAGGCTGATCGGTCTCCAGGTTGGCACCTTAATTCAGCCCTCCCTTATTTTTCTCTCGTGACAAAGGTTTGTTAAGAATCCTTTTTCTGGAAAAGGGAAGGATTTTACAGGAGGAGGCAAGAGTTGTGCTAAACAGATCTCAAATTGTGCCTGCGCTCAGTAGTGGCAGCGAGTGAGCAGCGGAGTCCAGGTTGCTGATGTTTGGTGGTGACGTTCCCCTCACTGTAACAATACCTTCTCATAGTTACACTGGCCAGGGCGGCCAGGAGTCTGAGGACTATGAGAGTGAAGAGCAGCTGCAGCATCGAATCCTCACAGCAGCGCTGGAGTTTGTGCCTGAACATGGCTGGACTGCAGAAGCCATTGCAGAGGGAGCCAAGGTATGTGGGGAGAGAAGCAAAGAAACATTTGAAAACTGGATGGAGCTGAAGTCCAGAAACAGCCAGGCCTGCATGCTTCCCCCACATACTCTTGGGCGATGCAGCCTAGAATGGGGCAGGAATGCATCCCAGTTACTAGAGGATGACTCTGGCAGAGTTAAGCCAAGGCACGCTGTAGAGCAGTGATCCTAAACAGCAGAAAACATAGACAGGAAGCGTTTTTCAATGCAGTGTTGCTTTGTTTAAATTCATGTAACTTTTTTTCCCCAAAGTAAATACAACATTTTCTCTATCTGGATCCTGCTTAGCAGGGTATGACCTGGGCTGTGCCTCTCTGTTCTTCCCTGCAGACCCTGGGTCTCTCCGTTGCTGCCGCAGGAATGTTTCACAGTGATGGCAGTGAACTGATCCTGCACTTTGTTTCTCAGTGCAACACCAAGCTGTCGGAGCTGCTGGAGCAGGAACAAAAACTGGTGCAGCTGGGTGAAGCAGAGTGAGTACTGAGTATGAAAAGACATCTTTCTTGGCAGACTTTGGGGACTGGATAGACAGAGAGGCCGCCTGGGACAGAGATGCTTTCAGTAAAAAGTGTAATTTGCCCAAACAAAACCACCTTCCCGGGTACAGAGTTGAACCAGGGGCATGTAGGATAAATAAAGCTTTGAAAATCTATTGCCGAGGCAGACAACATGTCGACATTCCGAGTGCAGAATTCAGTTCAACTTGGACGTTCTTCATATTTGTGTTTTCCTCACCTAGGAAGAAGCCTACTGATCAATTCCTGAGAGATGCTGTGAAAGCCAGACTGAGGATGCTGATCCCATATATTGAAAAATGGCCCCAGGTATAAAATTAATACCAAGATTGTCTCTTTTGGGGTGTTTTCTTGTCTCTTTTGGGGTGTTTTCTTGTCTCTTTTGGGGTGTTTTCTTGTCTCTTTTGGCTTTTCTCTCTTTAAACATCCTGTGGCCTTCAACATAGTCTCTCCACCCAAGTAGTTCAAGGTTGCAAATAAAACCCTTGCTGATTTCAAATGATTTGTAACCTTCGAGAGGAGAGCAGCCTTGGGAGGCCATTAAAGGTGTCCTTAGAACATCTATTTCTTGCAGTTCTGGAAAGAAAACCATCTCTGTGGTTCACTCCACCCATCTGGGATCCCCAAGGGATAACCTGTGTCTCTGCTCCATCCAGTCTGCAATATCACTGCAAGTAAAGCTCCTTGTGCTGGCTGCACCGGTACCACCGGGCACCTGGCAATGCAGAACTACTGCTCTGTGGCAAGAACCTGCCTGTCTAGTGTGCAGGTGACAAACCCTTGGCAGCTTGAGGATGGATTCCTGAGCTGAGAGGGCTCCGTGCTTCAAAACCCAGATTTAAGTCTCAAGCCATTCTTCCCAGGTTGGGAAGGGAGTTGAATGGCGGACAAAGTAACAAGCAAAGATTTCCCAATCTCGGGCTGCAGAGATGGCTGCAAAGTCAGCCTCTGCTGGCCACAGTTGCCACTGGCCTCTGGGCAGCTGGATCCACGCTCCTTGCAGAGAGAGAAGATACGATTCATGTTCTTGTTCCAGATTAACATAACTTGCCCTGTGTAGGATGTGGGTAGTTTGTGACTCTCCTGGCATTGTGCTCCCATGTTTGGAGGCTGCAGGATCCCAGTAGGGCCGTTATAACTGGCTGTTCTGCCCTTGGGAGCTGCTTAGAGTTCAAAATCAAATCCAGAGAAATGAGAGATTTGACTCCCTGCACAAGGGGGTACAGCACAAGTGTGAGTCAGTCCTTCTCTCTTCAACTTTCACATTTATCTGCGTTTCCTTTGCAGGCTCTGAGCATTCTGTTGCTCCCGCATAACATCCCCTCCAGCCTCAACCTTCTCACCAGCATGATTGATGAGATATGGCACTATGCTGGAGACCAGTCCACAGACGTAAGTCTTTGTGCTTTGCAGACCAGCTGTGTCTACTGCTCGGCACTTCAGCAAAGTGACAGGTTGAAGCAGACATCAGCCGTGTCTCTCTTCAAACGATTCCTTTGGTGTCTGAGGAAGACATTTTCAAAAGCATCCAAGGGTCCTTACAAGCTGTAGTCTAATTTCCAAAAAGATTTAGGAGACAGTGGGACTAAATGCAAATTAGTGCCAAAGGGATTCAAAAGACCAACTTTCTTAGACTCTTTTAAGTGCTCTTTTTTTTTTTTTTCAAGACACAGACACAGACAAAATTGTTGAGATTTTGGGACTAAGAAGTTGTTCCAGTATTTAGTGAGTGAGCAGCGTGTCTCTGTTGAAGCAGCTGCCTCTTCCACCAGCACTACCATTTACAGATTTGACTTGAAAACCTTTAAAGAACCTACCTAAAAATATCAGTAGCTTATTAAAACTTTCATTTTTCTGGCAGGAAATAAGAGAAAATTACAACCTTAATCAAAGCAATTCATAAGTTACTTTAATTGTCATAGATATAGGGAGAGATGGGAAAAACTGAATGAGCCATTTTAACAAACTACTTTAATAAACTTCTTTTATCTGTTTATAAAAGAGAAGCATTCCAGTGAAAATAAGTAAGATGACAGAAAAATTAAAGGAATAAAACAAGAGAAATGAAAGAGTGATTACATCAGGGACTGCGAGTCCCATACAGGCTGTGAAAGTCAGATCAGCACACTGGAGTCTGCACCGAAGCCTCCTCACAAATCGGGGATTAAGAGAGGTTTTACAATTTGTCTGTTATTTACACCTTTTGACCCTTTACATGAGTTTTCCTAATCTGTGATGCTGAGCCTGCTCCCACTTTCCCAGTAAAAGGGGTTTATCATCACTGGTAATAGAGCCCTCTTCACAACAGCAGGAGCTTGGCCAAGTGTGCCTGTGCCTCAGAGACTCACCCCTTCAGGTGTTTCTTTTGGGAGCAGAAGAATTAAAGAGTTTGGTCTCAGGCACCTGAGAGATCCAGCTGCAAGTGGCGACATCCCTGGTGTTTCTTACCTTGTCAGAGGTTGGAAGTCTTGGTGCAAAGAGTGGCGCTCTCGATCCAGCTGTTGTTTTCTGAGCCAAGGCCCTGTTTTTCTGTTGCTTTGTAATCATGAATAGAACAACTGGTATTTTTTTTCTAGATAACAGCAGCAAGTGAAGCTGAAGACTAGTTTTTAAAAATGTTTGTCTGTTTCGTCTGCTGGTCATTCAAGTGCAACTGGAAAAACGGAAGTGTTTGGGTTATTTGTGCATCTTTGTATTGTGTACACTTGTCTAATTGTAAGGCGGCCTACGGTGTTGCTGCCAGCAGTTCAGCTACAGTGGGCAGCGCTGGTATTTCAGCGATAAGATTTGGGGAAGGTTTATCTCTCTGTGCTGTCTTGCACAGTCCTGTCCTCTTTTTGTGCCCTTTCTTCACACTTGTATCTGGTGCGGCCTGCAGCTCAAGTTCAGTACTAAATACAGACATTTCTCACCTAACCAGATCAGAAATGGGAGCTTTGTGTGGCCTCCCAGCGGTCTGTAAAGCAGCAGTGGGCTCTTGTGCAGTGCACACAGGGGCAAGGGGCAGTTCTTCGATGCCTGCCGCAGGTGCCTGCTTGCAGCCAGCCGCAGGCGGTGAAGATTTTCTTCACCAGTTCTAGACGTAGTACTTGTGGCTTCTGTCTGGTGCTGTGGGAGCAGCTGTGCTGTCAGGTGGCGGTGTCGAGCGGCGGCCCACTGCGTCACACAGGCGAGTTACACTGTGTAAGTAGAGAAGGAATGTCCAGTCGCTGTGCTGTTTTCCTTTGCCGGTCTGCAGGCTCCTTTCGTGAGCCGCATTCTTGATCTGCATTTGGGTCACTTTCCCCCTCTCTCTCTCTGATTTCATGGCTTTGCAGTTTAACTGGTACACTCGTCGGGCTGTGCTCACTGGCATCTACAACACCACGGAGCTAGTGATGATGCAGGATTCATCCCCCGACTTCGAGGACACTTGGCGCTTCCTAGAAAACCGAGTAGCTGATGCCATGAACATGAGCGATAGAGCAAATCAGGTAAACATTACGGGCAGGGTACGCTAGCAGCGTCCCCCTTCTCCCCAAGTACATGTGCAGACAGACCTGGCTTTCCAGTCATGCAGACCACATGTCTGCTGAGAGACCCCCACATGTTGGTGGGTGGTGGCATAAATGCTGTTGGTTCAGTATCATTTTGCTAGTAAAATGACATGTAGGCGCCCTCTTTGCAGACTGGCCCAATGGTTATGAGGCCATATTCCCAGGAAGTCTCTTAGAATCATAGAATGTTTTGGGTGGGAAGGGATCTTTCAAGCTCATCTAGTCCAACCCCCCTGCAGGGAGCAGGGACATCTGCAACTAGAGCAGGTTGCTCAGAGCCCCAGCCAACCTCCCCTGCAGTGGCGCCAGGGATGGGGCATCGGCCACCTCTCTGGGCAACCTGGGCCAGGCTCTCACCACCCTCAGCAGCAAAAATTTCTTTTTTTCTCTCCAGTCTAAATCTCCCTCTTTTCGATTAAAACCATCACCCCTTGTCCTGTCCCAACAGGCCCAGCTTTCCTATATGCCCCTTGAAGTACTGCAAGGGTACAGGAAGGTCTCTCTCTTCCATGTTTCTTACGTCTGGGTATCATTTGTCTGCAGCGCTTGGCTTCTGTCAGTACCTTTCTGTAGCAAATACATGTTTGTTCTGCGTCACGTCTCTGTGTGTATGGCCACAAGTGTGACAGCAGCAGAAAGGCCAGGTTCTCCTTTGGTCTCCTAGGTGCAGTCAACTGGAGAAGCAGTTGTGCAGGGCCTGATGGGAGCCGCAGTTACTGTAAGTAACGCTGAAACCAGTGGGGTTGTGAGGGCAGAATTGTGTCTCTTCCCTTCCATGCTGAATGCCAGCAGATTTTTCCTCCCAAATCTAGAGGACGGCATGAAAAAGAATTGACTTTCATAACTACATGTAGGGATGGTTTTCTGGGTAGTTTGGGATTAGATCACTGCTTTGCAGTGAAAGAACTTGCATCAAAGCATAAAAAATTAAGTCTGAAGCTGCAGAATGAACTTTAGGGTTGAGAGACGGGTGATCAGAATAAGTACAACTGTTGTCCATCGCTTGTCACGAGATCTCTGCCTCTGCCAGTCCCTGCACTGGAGATCTTGACAAGTCTGTGTGACCATGGATGTGTGGGAGGTGACCACAGCAGGGTGACTGCCTCAAGATATTTCAGTTGACTGCAGCGACCTTCCAAGAATTCCTTCACTTCTTGGTAGCGTCCTGGACTGCTCTGTGTCCATGCAGAGGGAGCTACATCTCTTTCTGGATACCAAACAATCCTTTGTGCATCCAGGAATGGCTTTTTTAAAGGCTTCAAGGCCTCCCTGTGATGCTGTTTTTGAAAACTCCCATTGCATTTTGCAGCAAAGTGATCTCATTGTTATCAGAAATACATTTTCCTTGTACCGGTACAAAACAAACAGGCCAGAACATAAATTATTCTAATAATTTTTACTTTATGGAGCAGGTCTCAGAAATCTCTCTCACCTTTGTATCTTTAGTGCTCCTCAGCCTCTCTCTGCTTTCACACCTATGGATGCCAAAAGGATCCTCCACCAGTGCTCTATCTGTGCTCTTGTACCTCAACACTGTGCTCTCCTGTAGCCTGCACCGCTGCAATCTGGATCCAAGACTAGGCTGCTTTTGAAGGGGGGAGGGGGTTTGCAGCCAGTTGGTTTTAGGGCAAAATTGTCCCGGTACAATAACCATTAGGGGCGACCAGTCTGGACCTTCCACGACTGAGGGTGTGAGCCACTGGACGGGTGTGCTGAGCTCTCCAGGTCTCTGCACAAGCAACCCGAATGCCTCAAAGGCTTATCGGCATCCGCGTGGCCACAGAAAAAAAAACAAACCAACAGCTGAAACTTGCTGACCCTAGGGAGCAGGTTAGGGTCAGAGGGTGCCTGTGGCTGGATCCAGGGCGATCGTCCTCCAACCGTCTTCCATTTGCCCTCGTCCTCTGACTGCAGACACTGCCTTTCACCGCTCAGCTCCCAGGCCTTCGTGTCTCCCCCCGGGGCGCCGGTCCTTAACCCCGTTCTCCCTCTGCCCCGCAGATCCGGAACCTGGCGGGACTGAACCAGCGCCGGTGAGGAGGGAGCGGACGGCAGGGGCAGCGCGGGCGGGCCGCGCCCGACCCTTCCCCGGCACCAATAAAGCCGCAACTCATTCTGGCACGGACTCTTTTTGAGGGTTGCACCGGGAGCGGGGAGCGGGCCGAGGCCGGGCCGGNAGGGCCGCCGAGGCCGCAGCCCCGGCTGGCGGCTCTGCAGGCAGACTGGAGCACCGTCAGGGTCCACGTTCCCTCATGCCTAAGCACGGGTGTTTCTCTCCCTCAGGGTGGCAAATTCCATTCGAAGAGTGTTCATCGCAGAAGTGCCCATCATAGGTACCGCCTGTTGCTTGCCTGAGGACATGGTCCCCTGGGCTGCTGTCCCCATTGCTTTCATTACTTCCCCTCCGTTTTCCCCTGTCTCCAAGCTCACATCGCCCATGTTTAGCCAGTCCTGTGTATTACCAGATGTTGTGTCTATCAGCTTCGCTGTAATCTCTATAACGTTTTCTGTGCCCTCATGAGCTGCTCAGCTTTTCTTCACAGACATGTTTCTCAACTTGTGACTTTTTCCTCCCTGCAGCAATCGACTGGGTCCAGATAGATGCCAACTCCTCTGTGCTACACGATGAATTCATTGCACACAGGCTGGGTGAGTGCTGAGCGTGGGGAGGAAGATGAAGATGTGCAGCAAGGCAGGGGTCATGGATGAAATCAGTCTGGAGATGCTGAAGCATCTTTGTCAGGAAGCTGCTCTCCTCCCATGTTTGTCAGGAGGCTTGGTGCTCCCATGGTCTCACTCAGACGTTCTCCCAATTTCCTTCTTCCCACAGGTCTCATCCCGCTTACCAGTGATGACATTGTGGATAAGATGCAATATTCCAGAGTGAGTCAAGCGAAATGTCTTGGGTGCTTATTTTGATGGTGGTGGGTGCCTGACCTTGATGGGAAGCACTACAGTTTTCTTGCTGGGGGAGGTTTGGCACTGTCTTGACCTCTGTCTGTCCCAGGACTGCACATGTGATGAGTTCTGTCCAGAGTGTTCTGTGGAGTTCACCCTTGACGTCCGATGCAATGAAGACCAAACTCGTCACGTCACATCCCGTGATCTCATCTCCAACAACCCCCGGGTCATACCGGTCAGTGCAATCCTTCTGCTTGTCAGTGAGTCCCCTCTCTACATTCCTCTTGAAGCCTAAAGCCCTACTTAAAATGTAGTGGGAGATCAAATCAGGAATATTTGCAGAAACATCAGCGTATGCCAGCCTCCTCTTCCTCTTTACCTTGTTGGCCTTCACTCTCTCTTTAATGGCGTGTCAAAGCAGTATGGCCTTGTTAGAGCCTCATCCTGCACCCCTCATCTCAAATATCTGGGAGGCTCTAGTGTTGGCTTTCCATCTCACTTCAGTCACTCGGAGCATGTCTGCTGCTGTCCAGCTGCTTTGTCACTGTCGTCCTGCCCACTTACTGCTGGGGCTTGGTTTTCTGGTTCTTGGCTCCGAGTGTGGCAAGGTGTGAGGCCAGGGCACTGCTGCCAAACAACTCTTGCCCAGTCACCTTGGGAAGGGTTGGCGGAGCCAAAGCCGAAATGAGGCAGAAGGTCTTAATGGAGAATGGTTTAAAATGTTATTGAGGTTGCATCTGGATGTCACTGCAACCTGGGTGCTGCTTCTGGTGGCTGGTGACAGCCTCTGTCCAGGGAAAGCCTGGCTGTAGCCGGCTCTCCTTGCTCGCCTTGGCTGAGGTGCTGCGAGTGCTGCATGTCACCTGCCGGCAGTCGTGGGAGTGACTGGGCTGCATCACAGAGCCACGCAGTGGCACTGGGCTGGAGGACTTCCCATCCCATCAGAGGGAGGAGCTCGGTGGGTGAGCAGGCTGGGCTGATGGGATATTGTCTGTCTAGCTGCAGCTGCTTGGATTGTCCTAGTTTCTTTGAACTAGTGTGTGCTGGATTTGTTGCTGTAAGTCACTCTAGAGTGGCTCTGCAGGCTCTACCTGTTGTAGGCGACTGTTATTTGGATGTGGAGAGAAAAGCTAATCTTGTCATTAATTCACTTGCTTTTATTCTTCTTCTGCAGGTGACGTCTCGGAGCAGGGACAACGACCCCAATGACTATGTGGAGCAGGATGGTAAGTAGCGTTTCACTGGAAATAAGAGCTGGAGAAGGGAATGAACTTTTCTTTCAGGCGCTTTGAACTCATTCTTCCCTTCCTGGCTGTGTCACCATAAGGCTGGCGGTTGAGGGCCACCAGCATTGTGCATCAGTGGGGTTCGCATTTTGTCTCAATGCTTCTTAAAGGTTATCCCCTGAACTAAAGTCTGGTGTAAGAAGGTGCTTCTCTCTCCTTGTGAGAGCTTAAAGACAGCAAAGGTGCAAAATGCTGCTGGGGGCCTGAGCTGGGCCTCTGGTCACATGTGCAACTCCTTTTTGAGCGAGACGTTTCCCAGCTGCTCTGGAAACACAGATGAGCTCCTCTAAGAATTCAAGTGAGCCCTGGCTTCTCGTGATGTCTTCCTGAGCACTAAAAATGAGGTACACACTCATTTCTCCTCTGCAGCCTTCTCAAACAGGCGTGTGCTTTTCTGCAGACATCCTCATTGTGAAGCTGCGGAAGGGACAGGAGCTGCGGCTGCGAGCCTATGCCAAGAAGGGCTTTGGCAAGGAGCATGCCAAGTGGAACCCCACGGCCGGTGTGGCCTTTGAGTACGACCCAGACAACGCCCTGAGGCACACTGTGTACCCCAAACCGGAGGAATGGTATGTCCTGGTGTCTGCCTGGAGGGGCTGGAAAAGATTTTCCAGAAGGCACCTGCATTTCAGACCATAATTTGGTCAGTAGGTGATTGTGAATGTGTCTGTTGCTTCCCCTTGCACAGGCTCTGCTCCTGTGCTAGGGCACCAAGGCCACTTGCTTGGTGGCAGCTGAGTGCAAGCTGGACAGGTTGGTGGACGCCTCTCCTCCTCCCCTTGCATACTGTTGCTGCTGTTGTAGATCACTCACTTTCGTGTTCTTTCTCACCACTCGTTCCTTTTTTTTTCCTCCCCGCACAAGTGGTACATAGGTCAGGGTAAGGTTTGAGGGAGGAATAGTTTCACACAAGGCGGAAGAGGTCGCTGTCAGAGCAAAGGGCAGAAGGTTAGGTTGCAAGGCTGATTTTGCAGCCCTCTATGTTTGAGAGAGCCTGGTGTGTGGCTCTGGTTGCACCCATACATCTTGCTCCAGGGGCGTGAACTCTGGCAGCCAAGTTTTCCTCTCTAGCCCTTTGCTCTGACGCATTGTTCTGTGTTCTGTAGCATGCTGTGTCTCATCTAAAAATGACATGATTTTGGTTTTGGAAAGCTGCTGTCCTGCTTCAGCCAGGCTGAGAGTTTTACCCAGAAGCACTTTTCTATGAGCAGACACCTGAGCTGCTCCTGGATGCTCTGCATCCCAGAGCTCTCTAGCCAAGGCCAGCTGAGAGCAGGGACTGGAGGGGCCGGTGGATATGCCGTCGTAACCACAGGGCAGCGGCCAGAGCTGTGGTCGATGTCGGGAAGACCTTGGTGCAGGAGCAGGATGTGGTGCAGGGACTGCAGAAGCCAAGGCTGAGCGATTGGGAGCAACAGCCTGAGCAGAGCTGCAGCTGGAGAGGAGGCTGCACAGCAGAAGGTTTTCCTCCTGTCACCACCAGGCCCCATGCTGCCAAATTGGACTTGTAGGTAGTGGTACCTCCACGCTGTCCACTCTGAGCCTGGGCACTCAGACCCATTGCAGACCGTGACCTTATGCGGTCCCTTGTTAAGTTAGCGCTCAGGAAAGGAGCTGGCTGGAGGTGCTGTTAGCCTGAATTTAACACCTCAGCCAGACTGTCAGGGGCTTTCTGCTCAGATCCTGTGTGGCTGGGTTTGTGCTCGGGAGGCTTGAGAAGCCTTGTGTCACCGAGGGTGGAGCTGAATCCGTAACAGGCGTGAAATGGGCCGAGATCTGCCCACAGCCATCCCAGCCCTGTTTTACAGCTAGAAAGAGCAAATGCCACTGGGTTTGGATGGACTCTGTGGGCCTGCTTCTGTCAGTCTGGGTGCGAACGGGACATGCCAGGCATTTGGGTCCTTCAGGGCTTCGCTGGGGCAGTGCTCTGGGATCTGCAGTGGGAACTGGGCTGTCTGGTAGTGCCAGAAATCTGGAAATGGACATTTTCCTTTGTGTGGATGATCTGCACGTGTGAACTGGAGCTGGGCTTTGAGAACTGCTGGCTACAGACAAGGCTGTCAGGTGGAAAGTCCATGCGAGGCCAGAGGTGGTGAGGTGCTGCAGAGATCGGCAGTTTTGTGGTTAGGAGCACATCACAAGAGCTGATGTGCCAGCCTGTTGTCTCTGGCAATTTTGGGGTTGGAACTGAGTAGTTTTGAAGTTTCAGAATGGTTTGCAGCAGGTAAATTGTCCCAAAGTTCAGTTGATTGTCTGGCTTGAGAAATGAGAATGTTTCTGTGATGTGGAATTTCAAATTTGGATTTGAAATAATTTTAGGCTTCATTTTAGTGCCGTAAAAATTCTCTGGTTTGATTTCTGTAATGCTAGATGGTTAAGTCTTTGACACTGATGAAGTGACAGACTTGGAATACTGCTTTGAGTTGGATGGACAGATACCAGGCAGGCTGAGGTATCACTGGGTTTGCCCTCTTTTGGTTGGAGAATGTCACAGTGTGAATTTTTGGGGAGCTTGGGCTTTTGGAGAAGTTGGTATCACAGAGAGCAGTCCCAGCTGCTTGGTTGAGCACTTGCACCTTGACCATGAGGCACTTTCCTGGCTGGGTGGACCGAGACAGTGGTAGAGTCGGCTGTGTCTTCAGGAACCTGGTGCATTATACATCAGGCTGGGTACCTGGAAACAGGTTTGTTTGTTTTTTTCCAAAGTTCTTGATAAGTAGTACCTGGACAAGCTGGAGAGGTGGACCCAGGTGAACCTCATGAGGCTCAACAAGACCAAGTGCAGGGTCCTGCATCGGGGCCGGAACAATCCTCATTATCAATACAGGCTGGGGGATGAGGTGGTAGAAAGCAGCTCTGTGGAAAAGGACTTGGGAGTGCTGGTGGATGAGAAGCTGGACGTGAGCAGACAGTGTGCGCTTGCAGCCCAGAAGGCCCATCCATCCTGGGCTGCATCAAAAGAAGTGTGGCCAGCTGAGTGAGACAGGTGGTTCTGCCACTCTACCCTGCTCAGACCTCACCTGGTGTACTGTGTCCAGCT
>VWZK01007122.1:0-11540 GCA_013396935.1 Baryphthengus martii
GGAAGTGTGCTGGTTAAAAGTTAATCCTTTGCTCGTGATTATCCTGAAGCTTGTTGAACCATATTAGTTATCGGGCATCTTATTGTTAACAGAGATTCTGCACCACTAGGTCTTTGGGAACCTGAGTACGTTAATTTGAGTGTCATTTTTTGAATGGCTGGAATAAAAGCACAATATGACCACAATATGGTTTTGAGATCTGGAGTCAACCACTGCTACTTCATGTTGTTACCAGAGCTGCCTGTCAGAGTTGTCTTGTGTCTTCTGTACTCAAAATGAAATTCTTGTCGCAACAGAAAGTGGCTGCACGTGGAGTCCTCCGGTAGTAGTATTGTGCTATGTTACTGATTACATTAATAAACCATTTGGAAAGGGGGAGGAACATTGAAGTAATAAATCTTGCTGCAGCTACTGAATTATTAGATTTACATGAAAAAAAATCTGATCTCAATTGCAGTGGAATAAAATGTCAAATGGAAAAGTATGCCTGCAGAACAGTTTGGATGGGAAACAACCATAGTTACACATTTAGCATTTTACTTTAAAATGGTTATTGCTAGTTAGGAAAGAGATTGTGAATCTATGGAAGAAGGCAAGAGGATTAGGTGGAGGCACAGCATTGTCCGAAAGTGTAATGTTAATGTTTGTTAATTGTGAAGAGAAAAAAAAATAGGAACTGTATTTTGTGTATATTTACGCTCTGTTGGCATCGTGAAGTCTGTGTTCTGATCCTTCCTTGACTAAGCGTTCACTTAACTTTTTAAAAATTTATATGTATGCACACATGTATGTATATGTATATTCTCAGTATGTGTACTTGTACTGGGAAGGGACACAAGGATGATCGCAAGAAAAAAGTTTTCTGCCTGGAAAATAGAAAACTATCAGGAAGAGTAAGGTCATTAAAAGCAGGAATAGCTTTGAGATGGTTACAAAAATATTATTGCTTGATCTCATAACCTGAGTAACATGAAACTAGAGATCAAAAATGAAATCACTGAGCGTCAAAGAGTCAGATTTTTTTTCCACACAAGTTATGGTTAATTTGCGAAACTTATTGCCATGAGGATATTTTAGCTAGCAAAAGATAAGCTGTTAGAATAATAGTGTTTCGATGTTTAATTGGAGGTTAGTACTCAGGGATATTCTTGAGCTATAAGTGGTGGAGAGCTAAAGATACAGTAGGGGAAACATCTGCTACTGGACTAGATGGATTTTTAGTTTGATTCCAGAATAACTGATTTTATGTAGCACTGGAAGAAACATGAGTGGAGAAATGGTTAAATTAATACTTGTTTTCAAATTTCTATATGGTTCCCAAGAGTGGGGAATAGGAGAGAGGATAGTCTGGGCTTTTTAATTACAACTCAAAATACATGTGCATGGATTCTGACTCTAGGATTTATTTATTTATTTATTTAGTATGGTTAGTTGTAACAGCAACTGTGCTTAGCTACCTCAGTAGTTTTCTTTGCAGTCTTCAATTCTGAAGCGATTTAAAGATCAAAGTAGTGGAGTTTTCTGTTGGATTTTTCTTGGAACATTCTTGCAGGCACTGGCGAATGCTTACTTTCACTTCAGTCCCACATTTATTTAGAAAAGTAAGCTTTAATTTCTCACTCCCTCTGATAACCACTTTTGTTAGAGGAGTGTTGCTATGTCTCTCTGCAACAACCAGAAGTTTAGATGTATGCAAACCTTACTTTCTTTCCTGTAAACACAGTGTGCTTCTGGAAGGCACCAGTGGGTGGATTTAGAGAATGAAGCTTGCTTTCCTCACTGAGAACAAATCTGTGATATTAATCTGATAAGTCCTCACTTCAAAATGGTCTGTCCTATGACTTCTGGCTCATCTCAAGGCATCGCTATTTTTCTAGGCTCTACTAGAGCCCAGAAATTAGGTGTTAAAGCTCAGCTCTATCATTATTCGACCTTCTGCTTTATTCCCCACACCATTTGCAAAAGGCGTAGCTGAAATGTTTAGAAATGTTTGTACAGTCCTCTGATGGTTCCACATAACCTGCTACTTCAGGCCGTGTTCAAATCAATGGGTAAGAAGGGAAGTTCTTGTTTTCTCACTGATTTGCAGCTCTGATGCTAATCTGTGCACAACTAAATACTACTGCATTCCAAAATGAAGCATCAGATGTGAACTTGTATGCTTCTGGAATATTTTTGTTGTTCTGAAAACCCACAAGCAAATAGGAAATTTATACAAGCCTAAACTTTATGTATTCCTAGTGCTTGTGTTCTCAGGAGAATTACTTCCTGCAGTTGTAGGCAGAGTACAATTATCTTTGTCAGACAAAGAATGAAGAAAGTCTGGTCAGCATCCATGTATTTCCTTTCACAATGGCCTGAACTTGGCAGGAGTTTGTGAAGAGAGAGTCTTGTTATTTACCTCCCCATAGGCACACTTTTTCTGAGGTCGTGCAGCATTTTGTTCTCTCTTACTGGCAGAATTCAGCAATGGATAGTAACTTAGCTCCTCTGTGGAAGCAGTGTTTGTTATCCTACCTGTCCTGCAGTTTTTGCCTGTGGAATGTGCGGCAGAATTATGTACAGACACATGAGCCAGCATCTTAAGCTTAATGTTTTCGGTGCCATGTTGCTAGTCCATTATATGCTAAGACAATACACAATTATTGGTAGCGTAACAGGTTTTCTTATTGCATGAAGCTTTTGGCTTTTTGATGGTTTGGATTAACAGTTTAGAGTTGATAGAGTTCAACAAGTAGATCTGAGGAAAGTTCTGGAGTGAGAAAAGTAGAAAAGTGTTAAGAGTTTCACCCTTGTCAGAGTCTGGGAGCCTTGCCCCTCTTAAATACCAATTTTCCACCTTTATCAACATCCAGCTTTCAATACCTTTAGCTTGTATCATGGGTTGGTCAAGCATAATCATGTGTGAGTCATGTTAGCTATATTTTGGTTGGTTGCACTTACTCATAAAATACACAGGGCCCAAGAGGAATTAGCACTGGGCTGAAAGTACAGAGGCCAGTAGCTGCGATTTAAACATGTATACTATCAGTCAGACTCAGAACCGTGACCATGCAAGGAAGATCATATAAATTACCTTGTCAGAACTGTGGTTTCTAGTCTCTGAGGCTGTGCTTTGCCACACGTCTGTGAAAAGGGGTTTGTGGACCTGCTTGGAGCCATACCTAACTTAAGCAGAACATACTCCTAAGCTCTGTTCCTGATAGCCCAGGTATCTCTGCATAGTTCGTTATTTTTCTGTTTAAATCCGTGACTCATAAGTCCATAATTTTAGACCTGAAAATCCTTGGTTTATTTCCTGCTAACAATGTTGATAGATGGATAAGCACTGCTGAGCAGCTTAAAATGGGATCTAGACCCCTTAGTGTGCTCTCCACCACTATCATTCAGGCAGTGTTAATTTCAATGGTTTCTTCTTCACCATGAGGGCAACAAAGCACTGGAACAAGCTGCCCAGGGAGGTTGTGGATTCCCCTTCTCTGGAGATACTCAAAACCCGCCTGGATGCGGTCCTGTGTCATGTGCTCTAGGCCATCCTGTTTTAAGCGGGGGAGTTGGACTGGATGATCTCTGGAGGTCCTTTCCAACTCTTGACAACTCTGTGATTCTGTGGGCTGGTCCTCTTGGTGGATGGCTTAGGAAGACTTACCTTTTCTCAAGCTGTAAACTTCAATATAGGTAGTGGTGCTGCTGTAGCAAGGTTTTGTGTGTTTATTTACAACAAGCAAATAGAGGAAGGAACGCTGTACTGGAGCTCTGGTCTCTAAAAGTAGTTTTATCTAAACACCTCAGTTTGATATGGAACTTTGTATTTACCATACTGCTGTGGAAAGCAGGGAGTTTTGTCTTGTTCCTCTATGCATCGTGTCCCCTGAACACACAACACCTGTAAGAAATTGCATTCACATTTGGAAAGAACCTTTGAAGTAACAGTGTGGTCCTCCATCTTTGTCCTGGCTTTCTAAAGCATTTTAGCACATAATTTGTGCTAAATGTAACTGTAGTTAGGAATGCCAGAGGTAGTGGCTGTTCAGATACTTATTAATCTAAGCCCAGCCAAAACAGAAAGAAGGTTTTTAAAGGAAATGGTGACTGTTGTTCCTTTGGCTAGGTTAAGGTCGAAAGGAAAGTTTGTCTTTTGAGATGCTTTGCTCCAGTCACAGCCTCAAAATCACAGCCTCAAAATATTCTAATGGCTGAAACAACTCTATTCATGGAAAAGAAACCATGGAATAGAAGCTGTATTGTGTCTCCAGGATACCACTTTGTAGGTGAAAGCGCTAAATATAGCACTGTGGGACCAATAAACTCTGTGTACTCACCAATAGCCCCATAACTGTTGCTCTGCACAGTTTAGAAGTATTTTTCTTTAAGGTTACAACATGTTGGGAGCTCAAATCCCATTGCTGTAGGACGGTTTGATGTTGTTCACCTAATGATGTCTCCAGAAGAAATAACGTGCATTGCTGTAGGAAGCAAAGGATGTATTAATTCAAAGTGGCTTTTTTTTTTGTTCTCTGAATTCTACTCATAATGTTTTTGAAACCTTTATGAGTGATAATAATTTAGAAATATGTGTGGAAATAATTTAGAAATAGTGTCTTTGGTGAGCTATCTCATCAATGAAGATTATTTGAATATTCTTTAAACTTTTGCAGGCTTTGCAAACTCAAACAGCAATAATAAGACTGGCTACTAACCCAGAATAACTAGTGTGGACTGGGAGGTTTGTCAAAGCAGTCAATTCTTCCCATTCTCACCTTAAAAAATTCAAACTTCTGTTTATTTCTTAAAGACTCTTTTGTTAAGAAATCAGTTTAAGTTTGCTGTAAAGTGATACATTACTCAAACACGCATTTGGTTTGTGAAACTCACCTGAACAGTGTTAGAGAAGTTCAGAGATTTTCAAAATATAAAGTAATAGTTACAGGAATAGTAAAAATTTATTCTGTCTAGTTGCACAGGACAGAAGGACAAATAAATCTCATGGACGTTATTTCAACTATTGGATTGGTAGTTTCTTTAGCTGCCGCGTGGTTGATGTCCCTTGTCTGACAAGCTCCATGAAAACAATTTTCTGTTTGGCTGGGAGTCTAAAGAAGCACACTGTGTGAGGTAGAGCACTGAAAGAAAGAGATCCAAAAGAGTAGTTTCCAGGCAAGAAATGATGATGGCAACCAGAGTCATCCGCTGCTCCATTGAGTGTCAGGAGGGAGCATGCCATTGTGTTCCAGGGGGACCTGGCAAGGTGCCTGCAGTGTCATCCGCAGCCAAGGGATTGTTGGGCTACCCTAGTTTACAAGTCCTGTGTGGATGGTTTGTGGCCTGTGTGCAGATCAGGATCTGACACTTAAAATTAAGTTTAAAATTAAGCAAAATTGCTTGGCTTACACTTGTGATCCAAACAGAAGGTCTTCAATTACATATTTGTACAAAGAGACTGAAACCTCCTTCCTTGGCCATAGCAAATCCTGCTCTTTTCCTCTTCTGCCTGAACTGCTAGAAATCACTAGAGAGCATGGACATCCACAGATCAGCCGTGTCCTTTAGGCTTATTTAGGTATGGAGGCTTCTGTGTAAGATACTTACACAACAGTTCAACACTGGTAGTGTTGGACGGCAAAATGACCGAGATGGCGCTGAACATTCCAAGATGACGCCATACGTCCAGTATCATGAATCTTTGTGCAGTTGTCCACATACAGCCCTTCCCACTTCTTCCTGTAGACCTTCTTGTTCTTGTTATGGAATCATAGAATAGAATCACAGAACCAGTTAGGTTGGAAAAAACCCTTTAAGATCATCAGGTGTAACTGCAAACACAACACTGCCAAATCCTCCACTACATGTCTTTTAAAAACTTCCAGGGATGGTGACTCAGCCATCTCCAGGGATGGTGACTCACCGACTTCCCTTGGTGGCCTGTTACAGTGCTTGACAACTCTTTTGGTGAAGAAATTTTTCCTAATATCCAAGCTAAATCTCCCCTGGTGCAACTTAAGGACGTTTCCTCTTGTGCTGTCGCTTGTTACCTGGGAGAAGAGATGAACATCCATCTTGCTGCAGCCTCCTTTCAAGTAGTTGGAGAGAGCCGTAAGATCTCTCCTCAGCCTCTTTTTCTCCAGGATAAACAACCCCAGTTCCCTCAGCTGCTCATAGAATCATAGAATCGTTAAGGTTGGAAAAGACCTCTAGGATCATCATGTCTGACTGTCTACCCAACATCATCATGACCACTGAACCGTGTCCTGAATTGCTACGTCTGCACATTTTTTTAACACCTCCAAGGATGACAACTCCATCACCACCCTGGGCAGTCTGTTCCAGTGCCTCACTACTCTTTCAGTATGGAAATTTTTCCTCATATCCATTCTAAGCTTCCTGTGGTGCAACTTAAACCCATTTCCTTTCGTCCACTCCTCGTAAGACGTGTTCTCTAGACCCTTTGCCAGCTTTGTTGCTCTTCGGACATGCTCTGCCACCTCAATGTCTTTCTCGTTATGAGGGGCCCAAAACTGAATATGATATTGAAGATGTGGCCTCGCCAGTGCTGAATTGCAGAGGTACAATAACTTCCCTAGTCCTGCTGGCCGCACTAGTTTCGATGGAAGCCAGGACGATGATGGCTGCCTTGGCCACCTGGGCACATTGTTGGCTCATACGGAGCTGGCTCTTCACCATTTTTGTAACTTAGGTTTTCGCTTAAACTCAAAGCAAAATGAAACAAATGTAAATATTTGCAGTTTTCTTTCTCCTCTTTTTAAGGTAAAGATGTGACCCTCTCTACTGCAGCCTCTCCGTCAAATTCTGGAGTTGTTTGCAAACGCACTCAATCCAGAAATTCTCATATCTACAAGAACAGACTTAAAAATTTTGCAGCAGTAAAAAGCCTTCTGTCTAAAAAGAAGAATAGTAACTTTCACATACTGCATTTACAACTGTGATGTAAGGACAATAATTTTGTCTGGTATCTGTTTATCTGATGCCATGTTTTCCACGTAAGCAAGTAGAGGCATAAAGATTTATGTAAATAGTATAGCTGAAAGTGAAGTTCAGATGTTTTACCTGATACCTTCTCTTTGCAGGAAATCTAACTTTCTTCAATGATGTATTTGATGTTTTGGACCTGTCCCCCCTCAATGAATTCATAGAAGTGGTATTTAAGTAGTGTTCCAGAGACTAAATGGTGTAGCTTGCTCAGCTGCTCTGTCTCCTCTTTCAGTCTGTAAATAGAAGATGTCTCTTCAGAGAGGTAGCAATGGTAAACAAAATTTCTGCAAATAACATTCCATACAATTTCTACAAATAATTTTTCTGTTTGGTGTCACACAGGCCAAGATAAGGCTGTCAACCGTCATTTGAGTAATAGTGTGTGTATTACCCAGATCCAGTTTGTAGACGTCTCTGCTACAAAGTATTTCTGGAGAGGAGACTTTCATAATGCAAAGACTTTAGTATTTATAGTGATGATCATGGTGTCCTTAGATTATTATGTAGGAAAAAAAGGAGGTTAAAGACCACATATCCAGAGCCCTTGCACTGGGGAGAGCAAACACTCTGATAACAAACAAATTTGGGGAGCAGCCTCCTTCTGATGTTGGAGGCTTTTTTACCTCTTCCTCCAGTTTCTGAGAAACTACTGCTCCAGTCTGGTTTGGCAGTTGCTATATTTCTAGAAGCATTGGCTCAGATGTTCAGTGTCTTAATTGTAGACAAATGGAAAGAGATCTGTCTAGGTAATGTACTTCTATTAGGCAAGTGTCAGGTACTAGGGAAACCTTAAATTATGTTTTAATTTTGTTGTAGGAAACTCGATCTTTACTGTGCTCTGCCAATTTGTGTACGGAGAGAGTTCGGCTTCATTAAAAGTTTTGGACATCTAGTGCAAAGCTTGTGTTATTTTTCAGCCAAATTTTTAACTTCAGCAGTTTGGCTCCTTTGCTCCTCTCCCTGAAGTGTACAGACCGGTTGTATTTTGAAGATGCCAAACAAAAAAAGCACCAGGAAAAGCACTTGAATATTTTCTTTCTGCAATGAATATTGTCTTACGCAGTATTAGTGCATTAAGAATGATCAAGAAAAGGTATGGTGGAGTAGCAGGGGAGGATGACTGCAAAGTGCTTTCTGTCCTTCTCTTTTACACTGCAACGTGAATTAGCATTTTCCACTCAAAACCACAAATGTTGGAAGACCCAAAGCTGGATGGAGAGTGTAAATCTGTTACACTAAATCCTGTGTTGGGCTTGGTTCACTGTTCCATGACACGAGGAACTGTAGCGTAACTCTGTGGCAGTAACATGAAGAGCTATAGAATCAAGATCTATATCAGTTTTAATACCGTTTGCAAAAAATATAAATAATTGACTTTTTTCCCCCCATCATTCATTTGTTTTTTTTTTCCCTCTCTCAACAGGATCCACTCTATGTAGCTATGAACTACATCCATCAGAATACACTACGGACCCAAGAGCTGCCAAGTTATGTCCTAATTATCCTGTTCCAGAGAGGTAATAATATCTTGTCTGATTGAGCATGGAGGGAGCATTTGTTTGCGACATTTCTGTAGAAAATATGCATCATAGATTTATTCTGTCTTACAGGTGGATGTTTTAGTGTATTATTGCCACATATTTATAGAAGATAGTGAAAGCAACTCTCAAAGAAAAACCCAAACTATCCATGCATGTGATACTGAGAGTATTGAGCTGGTATCTTCAAGTTCTCTCTCATGTAACTGACACTGTGCTGACTATCAGCTGTTGTACTGCCTTTCACCCTGTAGCCAGCAGCCTGTCAACAATGCAAATCAGAGACAATTATGGAGCACTTTGCATCTTTGGGAGGATAAAGGATAAATTGAGACACGGCTTTCTACAGTATTCACTTCTTATACCTTACCTCAGCAATTCGGCAAATTGCTTCATATTTTTTATTCTGTCTGTCCATAAATGACTAATACGAGGGTGGTCAAGTACCAGAAAGAGGGCTGTATTTTATAAACAGATTGATTTGAGGTTTATTGTTTAAAAAAATATGAGACTTTTTGAAGAAGGGTAGAAAAGTTCATAGCTCCAGAACCTCTGCTAACAGTGCTGGCTCGAACTGTGAAGAGAAGTGATCTGCTTGCTTTTGTGCACACCCTTCTGTCAGTAATTTCACTGACTGAAGGAGAATCATGTTGTCTTTTGTCAAAGTTTAGCTTCTCAAACACTCAGTAGCGCGTTGTAACTGCTGAGTCTTTTCCTATGCACAGTTTTCTGTTACGGTTTTATTAAATGTTATAATCATGTCAGCTCTAAAACCTCTTATTTTAAGTCTCCCTTGTCTGCATGGTAACCTCTCCAGTAAATAATTTTTTTATATTATAGTGACAATAAGTAGCAGCTGGAATATTAACTTTTTTTTTTTAACTTTTCCCCACAGCAGATTAATATTCCGTGCAGCTAACCAGCTGTTACAGCTGTAATACAAAAACAAATGAAAACTTCAGTGCCAGCTTGCATACTGAAAAGGCTTGTTAGTCTTAATTTTTGCCAGAACTATGTTGACTTTTCTCATTGTGTGTTCCCATGTCATTCAGTCTGAATGAACATAGCTTACTCAGAAAACAGAAGGATAGAAGATTGTGTCAGAGCTTTGTGTAGATTCCTCACACAAACTACCTCAAGAGTTATTTTTGAAAAGGTGGAGTATTTCTCCATTTTTTTTGGTGTGAATAAAAAGTACAATACATTTGAATATTTTTTGAGATTGAAAAGTCTGAACTTAATGCCCTAAAGCAAAAAAGGCCAATATTGTATCCGTAAACCACTTTGTTTTTCAGTTTTGTTTTTTTTTCAATTAAGTTATTAAATTACTGTAATTTGGGAATTTGAATCCTGTGGAGACAAACAAACGAAAACCCAATGCCCTCTGGGCTGAGACATTCAAGGAGAACTTACCTAACACTCCTGTTCTTAGACTTGATCTGTCAGAGGTCAGATTCCCATTAGGACCATGGGATGGAGGTAGCTGTGCTGTGAGGGTTATCCCTTGATGTTTTCCATTTGATGGCCAAGCTTCTTCACACCGTTCAGTTGAGGCTTCACCTCTCAACAGACTCTGATCTTCCAGTCTCAAGGCATTACATCCAACTTTGACACAGACGTGCAGTCTCACAGCGCAGCCAGTGATACGTATTTCTTCCAGAAACCGTGCCTAGCAGATCTCATCTGCAGTAGAGCATGACTTCACTGTTTAGAGAATCCTAGATGGAAACCTATCCAGATTTTCTCTGCAGCATTTATTTACCAAACAGCTGTGCTGAACTGTGCCAAGGGGTTGCCCTGTAGAGGCTGTAAAGAGCAGCTAGCATTAGCATTCCAACTAAGCTCCCCGCAGACGGGTTGCTGTATATGCCCAGTTGTAGGAGTGAGAGGGAAAAGCTCTCTGAAACCTAGTACTTGAACAGTAAGATGAGTCTCTTAACTTCATTTAAAGATTTCTTTTAAAATACAGTTTTTAACCACATTATCTGCTGGCTTGAACTTTACATGCTTTTGTTCATTATTAAGCCTCATGTTCTTACTCTCAGAAACTTGTAATTCCATTTCAATATGTAATATAACAAGTTATAATCAAGAGGCCTTATAAAATGGCACAGGTCACAGAGACTAGATCTATTAGACACCTTTGCCTACTCATTCAGTCAGAACCACTGAAACAGCAGCAAATCTCAAAAGGTGGATTTTCAGGAGTCCCGTTTATCCATAAGGTTTGTAGGAACCACTAACCTCGGGTTTTTTTATTAGTTACAACAAAGTCAGAGATTACTTGTTGCGCATGAAAAGAGGTAACTTAAAATGTGTAGTGAAATTACTACAGCCCAAGGGACATTAGATGAGCAATATAAAGTCTGGTACGCAAAAAACGTGTTTTCCTCTGTTGGGATGTATTTTAGAACAGTATTTTAATCCCGTTAGTTCTTTTCAAAACAGATACTTTCACATTTGCATGCAGGAATGACAGTCCTTTGCCTACTTTCAGCTCAAAACTTGAACTTTGTTACTGATACTAACAATTTTTAAAAGTTCTAGGTGTTCTGCAAAGTTGGAGTAGATAACAATTAAATAAACCACTGAAATTTCAGTCTTTTCCAGTATTACTGTATGTAATGATCTACAGTATGCTGCATATACCAAAATAGGCTATAAGAGGCTGAGAGGATGCATGGGCTGCCATTTAAATAGGGCAGTCATCATCATGGGTTTAGTTTGGTTTTTAACAGCTGTGACTAATTCACAATTACTCTGCTGTGCTTAACTGCTGTCTTCATCGCTACCCAAAAGTTGACCATCAATATGAAGCATCTTCAAATGCATTTACCTACTCAGCACAGTAAGTTTAAAACCATACAAATTTACAACCGTCAGTCGCTTCAAACAAAAACCTAGAATTGTCTAATTACCTTGGTCTGGCAGATGATCACAATTTCTCCTGAATTCCTTATAGAATAATTACACCTTAATGGCTTTTCATATGTCTTCCCCCCCCCCCCCCCC
>VWZK01007122.1:11545-24039 GCA_013396935.1 Baryphthengus martii
CTCTTCCCCCCCCCCCCCGAAAAAAAGTGCATAGAAAGGTTGTGCCTAAGGCAGCTGGTTTAGACCCTACATGCTTGAAATGACAGAATTTTGGAAGGGCGTGAGTTTAACAAGAAGTTACTGAGTAGAGAGAATTGCTGGTTTATAGGTCGTTGCTGAAATGGGGCAACTGCAAAAGTTTATGTACATTGCTGCTACAGTCCACTGAAAGGCAGATTGGGAAGGGTGAAACAAATACAGAGGTGAGAAGAAAAGACTGACTTGATAAGAAGGACATTTTTTTTCATTAGATCAGATTACATGAAGGAACATGCAATTCATGGAGCGTCTCTGAAGTGGAGTTGGGAAGACTGATCAAGAGATGTAATAGGCCACTTTTGAGACCTGACATGGTTTAAATGAGCAAGAAAGGCAGCTGTTTCATGGGAAACATTTAGAAAACAAAATTACCCACTGTTAAAGAGAACATTTTGCTCTTGTATCTTACTCTGATGGACTTGCTAACAGGTTCTGGTGCGCATTCTGCAAAGTTTAATGCATAGCATCAGTATTTTCAGGTAGAATGCTTCCAAAACAGTTCAGGAATAACGAAGCAACAGAGGCATCTTTGCATGTTTTGCAAAGAATGTAGTGCGTGTTTTTAACAAAGTAAATTAAACTAAACACTGTGATTGTAATCTTCAATACCGGAGCAAGTTTAGCGTGGGGAAACACTGAGAATAAATACATTGGCTTTGCTTGGCAGCAGTTGTAAGTGCTGATGGCTTTTAGCATAAAAATATATGCTTGCAAAAAGAGTATTGTCATTCAGAGATTACTTTTGCTGCAAATATGGGCCAATATTCCACTCTAACTTGAGTGGAAGGCATAGGTTCAGCTGCTGGTTACCTACGTAACACTCAAATGAGAGACGTATGAGCAAAATAGGAACATGTATTTTCTGAGCCTTGCTGTTTAAGGGTGGGAGGGTAATAATTTCCTGTTGGACTGTGCACTCCAGCCTCACAGTTACTTCTAAGAACTGCATCACTTTCCATTGTGATCATCTTCATTCCAGCAGCACTTGTACATTCAACACATGGTTTCTGGTTATGATGTTATGAGGGTGGAATGGTTGCATCTATTCACCTTTCATTTGTGTGTTGATGTGGCATTTATATTAAGTAGGAGTAATTTTTTTTTCTGATTTTTTTTTTCTTGTGTCACCAGTGCACCTATTCCATTCTTCCATCGCTGTGCTCCTGTGAACATTTCCTGCTATGCCAAGTTTGCAGAGGCCCTGATCACCTTTGTCAGTGACAGTAGTGTCTTACACAGGCTGATTAGTGGAGTTATGACCAGCAAAGAGATTATATTGGGACTTTGCTTGTTATCACTAGGTAATTGTTTTTCTCATTACTAGCTGTTTCTTAGTACTGCGTTAGGAGATTGTTAACACCCTCTAACCACAGTATGAGTAAAAAGCATGTGTGATAGCAATGAGCCCTTAGAAAATGGTTCAGAATGCTTTTTTAAAAATTTATTGACAGGTGGGTAACTTACTCAGAAGTAATATACACATACATTCCTGTTTCTTCCCCTCTTCCACTGATGATGAGATGGAGGATGTGTGGCTATCTGATATAGTTAAACAGAGCACGCCCATTCTCCTAATTTTTATTATAGTATTCACCTTTCCTATTTCTGTTACTCATCTTCCGCCAATTCGAGTCTAAATAAACCCTTTCTAAATAAAAAGGACAGGGTGAGAAATGCAGAATATCACAGTCTTCTAGAATGTTGGGGTTTTAGTTTGTTTCATTTAACGTAATCTGTAGGGATATGAGAACTTTCACAGGGAAAACAAGAGACTTAGGTCCCCATTTGTTGTATTGCATGTCGCCGCCTTCTTTCCCTTCCCCCCAAATTAAAAACTTCAGACCTTTGAAAATCTCAGCCTTGTCTGAAGAGCTGGAAATCCCCAGCACCGTAGAGATGCTGAATCATTTCTACAGTTGTAAGAATGCCTTTGGCATATAGAGTGACATGTTGCACTAGACTGAAGTGCTGTTTTAAAAAAAAGTCTTGTGAATTGAGGTGGAGTGCTACTCACCCACATAAATTACTTTCCTAATGAGTCTATTTTGCTTCTACCAAGTATAAAATCTGAAATCCTAAAATAGAGAGCTGCAAAGATTAGCCATGTACGCAGGCAGTGTGTGGTTTAGAGACCAACACTGCAAAGTTGTACCAGATAAAGAAATCCTTTGTTTTCAGTCTGCCTTTGTGGTTAAAAAAACAAAAAAAAAGAAAAGGCTGGGGGGAGGATGCTAGATATCATTTTAAAAACACCCAAAGCCAAAAAAGCAGTGCTACCATTCGGTTATAGTCGGAAGTTAGTACAGAGTTTTACAGTTAATTTAAAAAATATTTTTAAATATACCTTCATAATTAAACAGAATTTATTTTTGAACAATTGCTAAGTTTCCATAATTCAGAACGCAAGGTTTCAGGGGATTTCCTGTGTATTGCTATGCACAAATATGTATGTGTGCGCACTTACACACACCACTCACTAAATCTTAGTTGACTGAGACTCTAAAGGACTTTTGAACATGCAGTTCCTGAATGGCGGTGGAACTGTATGAACAAAGCTTGTTAAAGAATTCATTCTGAATGTTGAAAATAAAGTCATAATTTTACTTTTTACTGGCATGACATTTTGGAATACACAAGTGTCACATTATCTGCACTTGTTTGGCAAGTGTATTTGAGTGCAGATCCTGCTCTGGTCCTCAGTAGGTGTGCTCATGTTACCAGACTCCGGAGTACTGTCATGTCTTGCTGTCTGTGTTGTCATTGTCTAACTACATCTCTGTCTGTATGTATGCATTCTGTATTGTATTTAATGTACCATGTAAATGTGTTTATACTCTCCTTGTTTTAATCAATGGTATCAAAGCAGAAGTTGTATTGGTGTCTTATTTCCTTAACTGTGCATTGAGTTTGTAAGCCTCAGAAAAAAATCTGTCTAAAAATTCTATTGGAAGACAGTAATGTTAGTGCAGTGGGAGAATTAGGAAGGCTATTTCTATTTGAAATAATTGCTCTGCTTATTTTAGTTGTCTTCTTTTGCAGTGTTGTCCATGATTTTGATGGTTATAATCAGGTACATTTCAAGAGTACTTGTCTGGATTTTAACAATTCTTGTCATTCTGGGATCTCTCGGTAAGTCTTGTTTGTCTCTCAGTTTCCAGGACCCCAGTTCTTATCGTTGTGCTCTGTATTCTCAGGCCAGCTACATCCCACACAGATCTTGCATCATGCATTTCCCTTCATCTTTCCTTTGAGTCCCTTGCAATATGTATGTCAAAAATGTCATCTTTGTAATTGCGGTGCTCTCCCAAAGAGTACATAGCTCGTTAGAGATGTGCCGAACACCCTGCTTGGCTGGAAAGCTTCCTTTCAGTCTCGCTAGCTATAGCCCATAAAGGCAATATGGGATATTCCTCAGAACACTCGTAGCGCAGCCCAAAGTGTTGCCTACTTCCTTAACCTTCCAAACATGTTGGCAAGACAGCTAGGCTGGGTGTGTCTGGCATAGCCACTTCCTGGGTGTGTTCAAGCATGCAGGAATGAAAGGGCAACTATTCTTTATGTTGCCTCAGGGAACCTGAGGATGAAGATGTGTTCATACAACACTGACATGTTCATCAGCCCCTTCGGTCCTCTGAGCAGTTCTATAGGTGTATCTAGGACCCAGTTTCCAGAAGCAAAGGTGTTTTTCAAGCATTTCTGATTGAATCCTTGTATTTCCATAGGACTCAGAAAGTCCTGCGTGACCTAGGTCATGTATGACATGCAACCAGCTATGCTGTCTTGGAAACGGCCAAGATTGTCTCATCCAAAATCACGTAGCTTGCATGAAAATAGCCTTACTTTGTCACATTAACTTTTACATTTGTAAAACTAAGGTTTTCTCTTACTGATACTTGGTAGCTAAACCAAAATGTAGGGACAGATGACTGTATAAAAGAAACAAAAATAGAATGGTTAAACTGAGAAAAACTAGGAATTTAGTTCTTGCAGCTCATGACTGCAAGGAATGGAAAAAATTGGCAGACTGGCAATGGGTTTTTTTGCATGTTTTTTTCTGCTTACTGGTCTCAGAATCTGACTGCAGGAGAGGAAGGAAATAGGTTGATTTTTTTTCATTCTCTTCAGAAGCTGAGCAACTATTACTGACAAGAGTTGAAGGACTTACTGCCATCTGTTACTATGTTCTAAAAAATCATGTCTGTTACATAGGCTTAATAAAAAGGTCTCATATGTGAAATATACTGCTTATTCTATATTTAGTATTTGTTTAGGAGATGCCAAAAGAGCATCCTCTGGTTTAAACCTGTATGGAGTACATTCAGCAAAGACTTGTGATCTCTAGGTAAGCTTATGCAGCTGATTCAGAAATAACAGCAGAACAAAGAAGGATACTCAAAAGAGAAAAAAAAATGTATCAAAGGGGAGAGGTTATCTCCCTGAGGGGCCAGAGCCCTGTATTTAAGAAAAGTTCTAGCTTGAAAAGTTAGTTAGAACAGGAGAATGACATTCTGGCCATAAGGCTAGGATTTTGTAATGAAGGTTAGGAGAAAGTACCTCATATTATGTTTGCCTCCTGTGCCTTTCACTGCTTTTTTTTTCAGTGCCCAAGACTGTCTCACGCGGATGTAGCTGTGTGTAGTCAAAACTGAGGTGCTGTTTTCAGCATTAGGATTGTTCCTTTCCTTCCTAATTAGTCTTCCCAGGAGTTGTAGACTCCTTCATTGCTCCTTTTGTTATTTTGCATTCTGATCCAAAGGTCCCTCTCTGTCCCCCCTCCTAAATTCTTCCTCCCTACCTGATTATACGCATATATACATGCATCCTACCATATAACTCTTTATTCTTTCTTTTGTTCCTCTATTGCCTGTCTAACAGGAGCTGTGATCTACATTGTTAGGGTTCTCCAAGAACTAGTCCTTTCATACACTTCACCCTAAAACACAAAGTCATATTGCTGCAAGTCTCTTAGGTGCTCATAGTAGGGTGAGACTATGAAAAGAACATATCCACTTGAGAAGAAGGCGACAGAGGAGAACTAAACACTTCTCACTCCTCAGAAGTTCCTGTTGGGTTAAGCATCAGTACCATTGAATATTCTGTAGCAGACTAGACTTGAAAAGAAGAAACTATTTAGTTTCTTTGGTACAAGGCAGTATGACTGTGTCACACAGAAGCAGCATCTTTCATTTATCCTTTTTTTTTTCCTCTAAAACGTAGGTGGTACAGGAGTCCTGTGGTGGCTCTATGCTAAGCAACGAGTATCTGCCAGTGCTGTTGAGACTCAAATAGCCAAAGACAATCTTCAGGCTCTCCTGGTCTATGCCATTTCAGCTACAGTCTTCATGGTATGCTTTGCTAATAACTATATTATTGTCTTGTTCTGTCTTCCTGGTGATCTCTATTTTTTTATTCAGGTGAGAGGTTTATGTGCACACATTTTGAAGAGTTTTATTTCTACTGCAAGCTCTGCTGCAGTGATTTGTTTTTTTAATTTTATGTTTTAACTTCCAGGCACTGTGCTTTAATGCCAGGTTTTGAGTCAGGAGAGAGTTCCTAATCCTGCAGCTACTCTCCTCTACTGTAAAGTGTCCACATTCTTCCGAGAATAGGTACAATATCACAGAATCATAGAATCACAGAATGTTAGGGGCTGGAAGGGACCTTGAAAGATCATTGAGTCCAACCCCCCTGCCAGAGCAGGATCACCTACGAGTAGGTCACACAGGAACGTGTCCAGGCGAGTTTTGAATGACTCCAGAGAAGAAGACTCCGCAACCTCTCTGGGCAGCCTGTTCCAGTGTCTGTCACCCTCACTGTGAAAAAGTGTTTCCTTGTGTTTAAATGGAACCTCCTGTGCTCCAGTTTGCACTCACTCCCCCTTGTCCTGTCATTGAGTGTCCCCGAGAAGAGCCTGGCTCTGTCCTCCTGACACTCACCCTTTGCATATTTATAAACATTCATGAGGTCACCCCTCAGTCTCCTCTTCTCCAGGCTAAAGTGACCCAGCTCCTTCAGCCTCTCCTCATAAGGGAGATGCTCCACTCCCTCAANGGGCTCTGTCCTTCAGCCAGTTCCAAATCCATCTCACCACACAACCATCCAATCCGCACTTCTTACGTTGCGAGGATGCCATGGAAGACAGTATCGAAAGCTTTGCTGAAGTCGAGATAGACCACATCCACTGCCCTCCCCTCACCTATCCATCTAGTTGTGCTATCATAAAAGGCTATCAGATTAGTCAAGCATGACTTCCCCATCTATGTTGACTACTCGTGATAAGCCTCCTTTCCTCAACATGCTTCGAGATGGTGCCAAGAACAAGCTGTTCCATCAGCTTTCCAGGGATGGAGGTGAGGCTGACCGGCCTATAGTTACCCGGGTCCTCCTTCTTGCCCTTCTTGAAGACTGGAATGACATTGGCCTTCCTCCAGTCCTCAGGCACGTCTCCCATTCTCCAGGACCTTTCGAAGATTACGGATATTGGACTCTTAATCCAATTTCACTTTAGAGGTTTTTCTTATGTTCCCAGTTCAGAGGTGCTTAGTCGTTTCAGCTTATTTGAAAATCCTTAGGTTACTTCGACTTCTGATATTTGTTGTTCCCAAATTTTTTTCCATTTACAGGAGGGTCGTTGTGAACTGAAATGGTAACACTGATTACTGAACCAATTTGTTTTCTTTGGGCCTTGCTGTTTGTTTTAGAATCACTGTCTTTACTACTGAAAGCTGACAACATTTGACTAACTTACATGGCAAGACCACCATGCTATGCTCAAATATAAATGTTAAATTGTATTCTTTGTTAAAACTTGCTGATTTCACTGACTTTTAAAACATTATTGAGGATAGAATCTGGTCTCTCATTAGCCTGAGGCTGACGGTAATTCCAGATACTTAATTATGAGATTGGAATTCTTCAAAAGTATAATTTGGAAAATAGCTTAAACCAGAAGAAGCTGGCAGAGTTTTTAGATTTTCATCTTGTGATCTTTCTTGGTAGAGTATGTGCCAACTTGCCATGTTTTAATATACTAGCTGTGCAGAATGATACCTTACTTATTTCTCAGTTTTCTAAAATGTGATTTGGAAACTCCTCCCTCTAGGTTATATTGTTCTTGATAATGTTAATTATGCGCAGACGAGTAGCTCTCACCATTGCCTTGTTCCACGTGGCCGGCAAGGTCTTCATTCACTTGCCGCTGCTAGTCTTCCAGCCATTTTGGACATTCTTTGTGCTTGCCCTCTTCTGGACGTACTGGATCATAGTCCTACTTTTCCTTGGTACTACAGGTAAGAGCTACCAGGTTTATTTTAAATAAATTCCACTTCATTTTGCATGTTTTCGGGCGGAGTTGCTTAAAAAGCATGTGGCAACCTCTAGAAAAAAAAAACCCAGGTTTAGTTCTTCTGTTATTTTCTGCTTCAGTGACTTCAAAACACTTGTTTTAAGGAAGTTGTGTGTTTGAGTCTGCATTCCCAATATGTTGCTCTGTGCCTTAGGCCAGCTTTTCGATTTGATGCAGGTTGGAGTGTTGCAAACCACAAGGCTGCATTAATAAGACTACTATAACAGTTTTTCAAAGAATTCCCTCTGATTTTCCACAAACAGGTTAAAACCGGCTAAATCTTGCAGCTAATCTTACAAATTATTGTATTGTAGCCAGTATTCACTCAGATGAAGTCATCGTAACGAAAGAGCTGTTGCTTACAAGTCTCCCAAAGTGGAATTAGTTTTCAGTTTTTTGTAACTTTGGTGCCCAGTATTATTCTAGCATTTTCCAGGATTTTAGGAAGATTTTTCTGCTGTTTGTACACTGCATTCTGAGAGAAGCCAGTGTACTCTCAGTTTCTGCCTGCTGTGAAGAGTGTAGATGAGAGCTTCATTTCTGTTCAGGGTCTGACAAGCTTCTAGAATGAGTTGATCCTGTACAGTCCAAATCTTAGTTACTTCAGCAGAGAAACTCAGCAGCTGTTTTTCTAAAATGGAAGATGTCATCGCTCGTTATGAAAACCTTAACATTTTGAAAGTTATTTTTCACTTCTGATCCTAAAGTAGCAGTGTTTCAGGTCACAGAGCTATTTCAGGATAATACCAGATAAACGTTTTTTTATTTCGTAGCCTGAATTCTTTAGCAAGGGATGGAAATAATAGAATTCACAGGTTCTTGTCATCATTCCTGTTGAAGTTTTTGGCTTTTCTTACATGCTCTGCTATGTGCAGAAGATGTTCGCCTCTCAAAAAGTGTTAAGTCTCAGTCTCATGCTTCACCCTGAGTTACAGAGCACTGCACAGGGACCAAATTTATAGCAGAATTTAGGCTGATATTTTATTTTACTGACAACTCTTCAATTGGCTTTGATTCTGTAAAGGCTAATACATGCTTTTAGCTTTATATGCGCTTAACATCTTCACTGATAACCGCTAAACAAAATCTTTGTGCAAATAGGGCTAGGTCTTTTCAATCCAAACCAGGAGAACTGAAAAAAGAGTACCTTATCTTTGTATAAGAAGAAGGCTACACCTATAAAGAGCTCATTCACTAAAACCAGTTTTATTTCAATAGTTTAGTTTATTCACAAGAAAATACTAATTTTTATGTGATTGCAAAAGCATAGCTAAGAAGGTAAAGAAGATGCTAAGTTACTTTCAGTATTTTTCTGAATCTCATCGGGTATTCTCATAACTATTGTATAAGATGAAACATCTCAGTGTAGGTTTACACTTTGAAATAGAACTTTTTCAAGGATAGTCCTGACATGTTGTCAGTCTCAGTATACCATGCTGCTATTCAGATTAGACGGTCAGTAAGTTTCTGAATGTATGAAATCACGTTTAGAATGTCTAAAGCTGCTCCTTATGTCTGTAAATACCTTTAAAGCTACAAATACTGTTGAAATACATGCACAAAGACTTACTATAAGGAAAACGAAAGTGATTGTTAATGTTGACATCTGTATGTATGAAGCTATAAAGTTTAGTATTGATTCTCACTATATGAATAATATCAACAGAGCAACACAATGAAATTAAGAATGACTGAACGCAGGCTTCTGTTATGTTTGATTATAAGAATTTTTGCTACTTGATGGTAGTTACCATTTGGAAATTTTTATCATGTGGCTAAAAATTAAAAGAAGCGTTGTGGGATTTTGAGTATGATCTGAATATTATTCTTTTTAGTTCTTTTTCTCAAATGCCATTATACTGATTGTCTCAAAAGCTGCATCTTTCTTACAACAGTCCTCCTAAACATGACATTTAGAACTCTTAGTAGAAGCTCAGAGAGATTCTGCTATAGATATTTATAAACTGCTGATACCATATGCTTCCTTCTTTCTGAGTTGATGTAAGCACCATTTCCTTTTTCACCCTCACTAATTTCTAGGTAGTCCTGTCGCAAATGAAGAAGGATTTGTTGAATTTCGGATGGTAGGTCCTTTGAAATACATGTGGTGGTACCACGTAGTGGGACTCATCTGGATCAGCGAGTTTATCCTAGCCTGTCAACAGATGACAGTAGCAGGGGCTGTTGTGACATACTATTTTACAAGGTAAGGACAATTTAGACAGTAAGTTCTACTCTGAGTAGCCTAAAAATGGATTTAGCAGAAATAATGAGGGACAGCGCTTTTGGAGAGAATACTTGATTCCATCCTGAAAGCTGGATGGTAGTTGGATTGTATTGACTCTTTGTAAATCATGTCAAGTCCTAAAATAATCTGTTTTACTGGTTATAGATTGTATTCTTGATATTTAGGACTTGAAGTCTTGTTTCTTTGTAACCTGTGCACATTGTGTGGACACCGATGGTTATTTACAAAGCAAGACACGTCTGGAAGGTCATCTGTGATGCTAGTAATTAATGCTAATAAGATTGGTAAAGATTAAAAGATATTGAAAAAAGTTTTTTTACTATTTTATTTACAAAATAGTGCCCTTTAAATTATCTACAGTTCTTCATTAATCTTTCTTGCACAGCATTACTCAAGGTCTTACTAGATTCATCATTCAGATATCTATTCTGACAAGATCATGTACAATTAAAAAATGGTACAAAATATGTGTGCATTTAAGCTTCATATTTAATTGCTAGATTTATGTACTAAGTTGTGTATCAGGGCATACTTTAAGCTTGCTCTTCTGCATCTGTCTGCTAGCTGTTCAAGACAGTAATACTAATTATTAAACAGTGGTTTTACCAACCTTCAGGCACAAGATGTTTGCTTCACAGAGGTAAGAAACAGATTTCAGAATTGCAAACTTAGGTTTGGAGTTTCAGTCTCTAGTAGTTGGAAACTCAAAAATTAAGATTGCTTAAAATTTATCTTAAATAAATGAAAATTAGAGTTCTTATTTTAGCCATTTGGGGTGCAGGTTTTTCAGTAAAAAAGTGGCATCAAATGGTTTGTTAGTGTTTCATGAAAATAAATGGTAGTTCAGAGACCTGAAGTATTGCATTTGGTATGCAGAGCAGAACTATGGCAATATTTTGGTAAGTAAATAGAAGCAAGTATGTTAATACCTGTTTTGTAAAAGTATAGTTTAATGAAGCTTCTCTACGTGTTGTCCTAGATCTAGTAGTTCATGATACATTCTCAAAAAAAACCCCAACCAAAACTCAAAACCCCACCATATAATTTTTCAGGAACTAGGTAAGTAATTTTATTTCAGGTATTTTCAGTCTGTTCAAAGCAACGTAAATACAACTCCTCTGGATAAAGAGTAGCATGAGTAGAGCATGTTGACAAGTCATTGTTTAGCAGTGATGGTTTATCTAAGAAAGGAAAACCATGATGCTGGAGTGATGCTATCCCCAAGAAAGCATAAGCATTAGTATCCTCAATACATATGTAGTTCGGCTAGTGGTTTTTGGTATATGTTTTTAGCCTTTCATATGAATAATATTCTATATAAAAATTTCTGGTAATATCCAGCAACCGTACTGTATTCTTGCCATGTGGTTTTAAGAGTCTATTTTTGTAAAAAAATGAAGTTTTAAATAACATGCAGATATTATTCAAGTGGATGATTCAGATCATATATGTTTAATTGGTTTATCTTTTTAATTGAGGCTGTTACCTGAATTAAATTTGACTCCTTGTATGCCCTGGTCTTTAAAACAATATCAAAGGCAAGGAATTAATGTACCATGCTGACAGAAATTCTGTTATTTTATTAATGATGAAATCCTCCAGTATGAAGAGTGTGATGAAATGCATCTGTAATATTACAGGGATGTAATCTCATGAATAATTAAACTAGATTGAGTAAAGAACTAAGAAAATGTAGAAAGGATACCTTCACACTGAAATAGATCGCTTAGCAATGTGTATGCTTCATCTGTAATTTTATGTATTTTCTGTCACCTGAGGGTGAATAATTTTTGTTTTAACTGTACCCTATAATTCCATAACAGGAATCTTATTTTAAGTTAGTAAATACCCATTGCTCTCCACAGTTGTCAGCTTTTTTTTGCATTCTAAGGTACAGTTCTGTTCTATATGTGTTCACTGTTCATTCACCTTAGCCAGATGGATTCCTTTCCACTTGTGCAATAACAGAGCTCAAAGTGTTCTGCATTACAGACTCTGTCCTCAGTTATATTTACCTCAGAAGGAAGAAGTGGTTGCGTTGCCTGGCTGTAAGGCTCAGACCAGTTACATGATTCTGTCCAGAAGGCAGTAGAATTTGGCTTCCCCCACCTGAACTCTAAAAGTTAATTGGAAGTAAATACAGACTAAACCTAATTTAATCATTAATAGCTCCGGATTAGGTTATGGAGATGTTAGTTGCATGGAATGAAGACTCTACATGTTTATCTGTTTTCAGTGAAACTCACATGAATGCAGTTTTCTCCCAAGCTGGGGAGATATTTTATGTTTGGAATGTTAGCATTTATTCCTTTAATATGCTTATTATTCTGTTTATATCTCAAATAAAGAAGAAGAGCCATTCTTTAAATGTTGATTAGAGTGTTGTTTGAGAGAGAAACAGAAGTGGCTTCTTTGGTAGGAAATACAAATAGAAACTGTAAGAGGAATTGTTTCAAAACTGTGAAAGTGAGTATTCATCCAATAGATTAAAAATATTCTAGCCACGTTGCAATAAAATATCTTATTTTGAGGATTAATACTTGGTTCATTGAGAATATAATAGCTAAATCAGAAAGGCAAAACATCTGAGAAAAGAATTTTCCTAATAAATAAAACCAGTAATGTCCTCTCCAAAGTCTCCACAAGGACCTGCAACAGCACAGAGAGAAGGGGAAGCAAGTTTATCAGTAGTCCAACTGAAAAAATGTTAACATTGTTAGTCACTTTTTTGGCAGATTTTGAATTGCACACCATCAAATGTAGTTTTATAGAAACTGCTAGTTGGCAATAGGAGTAGTACAGCCAACCGCTTGTAAGACTACC
>VWZK01007123.1:0-33659 GCA_013396935.1 Baryphthengus martii
ATGTCCTTCTTGTAGTGAGGGGCCCAGAAATGAACGCAATACTCAAGGTGTGACCTCACCAGTGCCGAGTACAGGGGGACAATCACCTCTCTATTCCTGCTGGCCACAGTGTTTCTAATACAAGCCAGGATGCCATTGGCCTTCTTGGCCACCTGGGCACACTGCTGACTCATATTTAATCGACTATCGATCAACACCCCCAGGTTCCCTTCCAGCTTGCAGCTCTCCAACCTCACGTCCCCAAGTCTGTAGCTTACCATGGTGTAATCGGATCTCGTTCAGCAGGACAGTGAAACACAGTTTTAAGTGTGCCTTATGTTTTTCCCTCTGAAAAGGAGCATGTGTTTCAAAGTTTAAACAGAAGTGTGGACAAAATCAATAAATCTTGTCTGTAGAATTTGCTTCAGTGATTTTCTTCAAGAAAATCTTTGGAATATCTGTGGTGTAAATACATAAATACTAAATGGACACTCAACTTTAAAAGTGCTTATTGAAAATTATACTAATCTGTCTGGTTCATCTTTCATTTAATTTTCACATGCTTACAATACATTATTATGTCAAGTGGTGTCATCACAGATGTCTGCTTACCACAAATTAGAAATACCGTTGAATTGTGTAATTCATTTGCATAATTGTTATTTAAATCTAGGACAATCTTAAGTCTTTCTCTTGAAATTCATGGATTTCATGTGCAGTATGACTACCAATATAGATAATTCACTACTGAGAACCTTACTGTTCACGCTATCTGTGATTAAAAGTAAAATCCTGGAAGCAAATTGAAATGCTTGCTGATTAATTTGGAATTTTGTTCTTTACTAAAAGTGAAATAATAGCTTACTTTCAAATTTCATGTTGATTAAAAAATTTACCATGTTAAAAATATGAATTTGATGGGCTGTAGTTCTATGAAAGGATTAAATGAGTGAGGCACCCCTTATTTTTGTTAGAATATAAAACCTTGAAGTGATTAAGATAAATACATTATTTACACAAAATACTGAAATGTAGTCTTTTTTTTTTTTTTTATTTAATAAAAGTTAATGTACATGTTCTGGTCAGATATTCACTAGTTAACAAGCAAGCATCCAAAGATTTGAAGTAGTCCTAAGAATTTTTCTTAGTGTTGCTCCTACCTTAATTAAAACCAAACAAACAGGAGAGCTCCAACAAAACTAAAAATCAAACAAACACAAAACCCAGGAAGGTGCAAATATTTGTAAGATTACAAGGATCTTGGAGAAATAACTTGATATAAATGTTAATATACCTAATGGGGTATTTCTAAGTCATAGATACTGCAGAACCCAGGTAAAACCATCATAAAGAACTATCTCACTTGCAAGGAATGTGCTGAACTGAGGTGTCAGTGTATAATCCAAGATTTTATTTTTTTTTTCCTCATTTGTGTTGCTTCCCAGTCCAAATACTGACCTTGTTCAGGATTCTACTCTGAATGCTGATTAGAGGATATTCTGATTAATGCATATATATTTTGTCTAATATGTAGTACATCATATGTGTTACGTCACTGTAATACAAACAGCAACAGCTAGTCGGAAGTTGAGTGTCCTGTTATTTGGGGCAAAAACCGCTGAAAAATCAGATTACTTGACTTGTGTGAACCACCAATCTGAAACATGACTGTTGAGGAATGTGTACTTAGTACAGAGATAATTACTGATTACTTTTAACTATCTCAGGACTTAAAAGGGTGCATTTCACAATAGTATCCTGGTTTGGAAGGTCCTATCATTTGCTTTCTGCTATCTGTAGAAAGTTATTACTGAAAATTATTATATTACCTTTCATGTTATTTCTAGGGACTTGAAAATCATGCTACTTCAGTCTTAGTTCTAAACCAATATCTGATGTACAGCCTCACTTGTTTACCAGTGGGACATTGCTATTGGCTTCATTGGATCCAGAACTGCAAACGCTTTGTCTTGTGTGTCTCAGTTTCTTCTTCAGCGGCCTTTAGAAAAGCAGGTGGTAGAAGATTATCTGGTTCCAGTTTCATTGATTTTTTATTTTATTTTTTTTTTGTTATACTGCTTTTAAGCCCAAAGCCTTCTAGGAGGTATTTTTTCTTTCAAATCCTGTTCCCTTGTGTAAATGTTTCTGAGCAGGCAGCCCTAATAAAGATTGTTTCGGGATTCTGAGAGTGTGGTGGAATAGCTTGTACAAAATGTCTCAAAAACATTAGAAGCTTTCTACTTCTCTAGTCCTATGCTAGAAAATTCACTGAGTGAGAGCAAGCAAGCAAATTAAAGCTAGTCTTACCTTCTGCCTCTCCCAAGTGATTGTACTTTCTAAGTTGATCTTTTCACTGCAGCAGGTAGGGCAGCCCTGTAATACATGGTCACTGTTCTTTGTTTAGAATCCATTATGTTCTCTAGATTTGCTTCCCCATCTGCTGACTGCTTTTTTGAAAGGTTGTGTTTTATTTAAATAACTTTTTTCTCTTCACATGATTTAAATAAGAATGAATGCACTAGGTTAATAATGTTTTCTTATTTCATGTTAGAATGTGCTGCCTAACTCTTCTCAATAAATTTCCTTCTCCAACAAAAAGTTCTTACATTTCTGTATTAAATAGAATAGAAAATAAGAATGGATGGTATGTAAAAAAAAAAAAAAAGAAAGAAATAAAATTTTAATCCAAAATTACTTATTTTTGTCATGATAGTCTGGTTCCAGCATGTTCAAGAACAAAACTGAAATGGCTTTTTTCACACCACCTAGCAAGTTGTGCTGTTTCTGATACGCAACTTGAAAAGTTACGCACAAGTTAGAGCGACCTCGGGAGCTGCCCCATGCAACCCTTATACACTGTAGTGAATACCAAGGTCTTGGATTTCCTGTCTTAGTTCCTTGCCTTTCACCAGATATTTTAGTCTTTTTTACTCTCGGTGCAGAAATTTAATCTACAAATTGTCTGAAAATGATGAAGAATTTAATTTTTCCCAACTTTGAAATTAATTTATTCACTCTAAATATCTCTCATCTTGATAGATAAAAGCAAGCAAATACGTATCTAAAGGGAACAAATATGTGAAAGCAATTTGCTAAACATTTTTAACACTTTGTGGGTAAGAAAATGAGACCCAAGGAATTCTGCTGGACAACTGGAAAGGTTTTAATTTGTGGTTTGTTATACTATCTGATTGGCTTTTTTTTGAAAGCCATCTATTTGAATATTACATTTTCTTAGAGATCCTTCCCAAGAAATGTCACTGTTGTTCTTTTCTCTCTTTTTTTTTTTTTTTCCAAAATGGGACCTGTTAAGCATCTTAGAATACAGCTTAGAAATTGTACATCTTGTCTTACAGTAGTTGTCTAGCATTGACTCGAGCAACATACTGCAAGATAGATAATAGACTAGAATTTATTATTATTGAACTATTGATGTATGTGTATATATGCATTTTATAGAAGCTTCTGGAAAGCTTAGCCTCCATTTTTGTAGTCTACACCGCATGAAAGGAAACACAAAGTACAGTGTGAACTCTTCCTTTTGCTGTACATGTTACACTCATGGTGTTCCCACTGCTAATGCATCTGCCACTCTTGCTGTGACAAAGGAGGCGCAGTTCACGTGCAGATTCAAGTGCACATCACCTGTGAAAATCAGATGAATATTTAAAAATTTAATACTGTTAGCCTTCTAAATTTATCTTACTATGAAACATTTGGTTGCTCACACTAGATTTTTACACCATTTGGTGATTAGGAGATTTTTTAATTTTTTTTTTAAGTAAAATATTGTTGCATACATGGGAAAGGTTCAGTTCTTGTTGGTGATTGATTTTGTTATCTCCAAGTACAAAGTTCCCGGCGTCATACTACAGAAAATAGTACTCTGATGGACTGTGACAGGCGAAGCCTTGATTGCTCTGTCTTTTGGCTGAAAAAACCCACCTATCACAGCTTTTTGTCTCAGTCTGTTGAGGTAACACAGGGAGTGAAAACAAGTGGAGGCAAACTGCTGTGCTTTAGGGGTGCACTGGCGGGGCACCTCAAGGGTGGGCTGGTCTTGAGCCGCATAAGACACAAGGCTTCCACTCACCTGAGGATAAAGGTTTTCTTTTCTGCGTGAGCCCTAACAGCAGCATTACTACAGCAGGCAGCAGAATAGTCTTTTTATACTGAACTTTGTCGCATGGTTAATAATTAGAAATAGGAGAAGTGTCTGAAGTTATCTAACATGTTTTTCGAGGTAATCATTGCTGGTGAGTGCAAAAGTGTTACATAATCAGCAGCAGCGTTCCTAACCAAGATGTTCTTAGATACCCTTCAGTGGCCTGTTGAATCCTTCTGATGCCATTGTTCTCCTTTTCTAAAGAGTTTGAAATAGGAAATACGGTGTCTTTTCTTTTGGCACAAAAGTATCTACAGGAGTAACAGAAGACTTCCCCAGTTTGTATTTTCACTCGCATTTCTTTGACAAAAGCTCTTTGCAGTAAGCATTTCAAAACTGATTAATATAGCATGATTTCTAGTGTCTTCATTCTGAAAGTGAAGTCTTGATGGGTTTTGAAGGAATAGTTTCCATATACCCTTGCTGCTCTTTTATTCTTTCCCCACCTGCATAAAGCAGTGGGATCCAGCCAACCACTGCAGCCTACTTTCTCACACTCTTAGAAGGGAAGGTTCTCTGTATCCTCAAAAGATACTTGCAGCTTCTGTGAAGAAGCATCTCCTTAGGGTATGTGCAGTGAGAGGAGCATGCAAAAGAACGAGCTTGCCTTCCCACAGTACCTTATCCAGGTTTTGAACCCTTCTTTGCAGCAAGTCCCTGGGTACATTGAAAGACGAGAATGGCAACCAGATGAGTTGCTCCCCTAGTCAATTCTCACCTGTAGTGGGGCTCAGGGTCCTTATTTGAATTCCAGGGCCAGTGAACTGGCTGTGCCTGTCGTGCAGTGGGGCCAGTTCTGACACTTGTTCTGAACACTTAAGTACCAGGAAAAGCTCTGATCCCTGTTACTACCTGTGAAGTGCACAGATACCGAGTATTGGTAGGTCTTTGTGATGGGAGGCAAACACTCCCTTCCATGTGTGCCTTTTTCTGTCTCTTCTTTCGAAGCAAAACACTATTGCTCTTTCACTATTTAATTTAACTCTTTTCTGCATAAACTAGAGCGAGTTGGATACAACAGTGGTGAGAGGGGTTGCATATCCACTACTCACAGAAGTCAGTGGTACGTTGAGGATCGTAAACTCTAGATTAGTGCCATTAAATTTGTTTTCAGGTGATGATTAAATCTTTCTTGGTTCACAGTATTTCTGTAAAAAACCCACATATGTTCTGGTTGTACCAATTGAAGCATAAGAAATTTGAATTAGTTTCTTTTTACTGTTTTATCTTTTATCCTTTATTGTTTGTATCCTGCGTCCTTGTGCACTGTTTCTATGTACAGTGTGCTCCTTGAAAAAGTTAACTAGTAGTTTATTAACTTTCTTCTCTGAAAAAAATGTTTTCTTCAGTTTTGTTTTTTTTTCCTCTGAGTGTATAGCAACATAGTGGAGTGAGAGGAGGATGCAAAAATGAGCATCCAAGCAACAGCAGAATGAGTACTGAGAAATCTGTTCTAGCACGACTGAGGAGTGAGTTGTATGCAGAAACAGGAGAGCTTTGAAACTCAATCACCTTACCCATGGTTAACAGTGTAATGTTTTATTCTGCATTCTAAAATGACGAGCACCTTTGTAATCAAATCCATAGGCAGTAGCAAAGTATTGTGTCACAGAACATCATGGGACTTTTCTTTAAAGAGATCCTGATTTCATGAAAAGTAAATGGTATAGAAGCTCCTCCAAAGATGCAAAATGTTACATATTCTGCAATGTTTTGTAAGCCTTTGCTGATTTTGTTAGTGATGTACTCAAGATGTGATACTGCTTTCTTTAGTGTTTTAGTACTGATTAAACAATAGTTTTAGAAGTGTCAGCAGTGACCAAAGGGAGATTACTGTGGTTTTAAAGAAGAGTTGTGGAATTAAAGGTTTTGTGAGGGGATATTAAGTGAAATTATGTGTGTTTTCACTCCGTTATAAAGTAGAATTGGTACCTAACTGGCTGGCTGCTGTTGAGGGTTAACACTGTTAATACATTGGCGTTTTGTTTTTCTTTAGGTTTTGGTAACAGCAGGAGTTTGGGTTATGTCAGCATTACAGACTGTGGAGGTTCACATGCAACCCTGTGAATGGTCAAGAGGAACCTTGTAAACTAGGGAGGAATGGTCATTGCAAGCCATGATGTTCGTGAAAGCTGTGTTAAAGGGGGGGAAAAAAAGTGATTCTGACAACAAGAAATGCTTAATCCTATGTTTATAAGAGTGGAGTGTCTTTCTTAGTTTGATAGAAATTGGAATGAAAAAAACAGCTGAAATAGCTGGTAGAAAAATACCTGGCTTACTTTAAAGTAATCGCTGACTTCAGTTTCTTTGCTAATATCTTTAAGATTGGTTTATTTGACTTGTTCTCTTGAAATACAACAGAATACTGAAATCTAACCAAGTGCTTTTTTTCAAGTATTTTTTGAAAAATACAACTAGACTTAAGCAACTATGAAGAAGCTACAGTAGAAACATAGGGCCAGTAATCTGCAACCCGTAACAAATAACCTGTGAGCAAGAGATGATACCAATAACTGATTTTCTTTTTGGAATTTCGAAATAGAAAGGTCTTGCAGATATTTATTTCTTCTAATTTGGTATCTCTTTTTACTATTGCTTGCGGTTAAGATGGCTTGTCTTCCCCAAGTTTTGCTTTTGCTTTATTATTTCTTCCGGTAGGGATGCTTGGTGCTGTGAAACCAGCAGAGGGAGCACAGAGCATACTTAATCATGGCTGTGTCTTCACAGTCCAAGGTGCTATTGGTGTCTGGAAACAAGATAGCTCACCTCTTAAGCCCTATGCAGGACTTTAGTACAGTTCTCAAAGCGATTTACTGCTATGCTTCAGTGCACTGTTTACTGCCTGATTTGTGCGTGTGCATGTGAACTGGGGGTGATTTCTATTGAATGCCAGGCTCAGGGTAATGTACAAGTGCCTACGCACCTGGCCTTTAAACGTCTGCTATAATGAATAGGGATTGCACAGTTATCATTTGCACAGATCTGCCTACGTTAAAAACGGTTGTTGAATCAGTATGATATTTTATGAGAAAGATCTATGAAAGTGGATGGTTAGATAGTTCTCTGCTTTTTTGACCAACCATAACGAAAACACTCCTGACGCTAACCTGTGTTAGTATGGAAGCTCTGCTGATGGCTGCCACCCTCTCCCTGCTCCCGCCAGCTAGTATTGCCTACAAACTCCCAGATGCTATCTTATCTCGCCCATTACAAACTAGTTCAAGGACTTAGTTAACTTAGACAGGTTTACTTCCTTTTACAAGTCTTGGGCTCCAGTTTGTCAGAGTATTCCTGCTCTGCTTGATCCTGAGACACTTTTCTATATTTATTTATATCTATATAACACTTTTCTATATTTTCTATATTTCACAGAAATATAGTCAGGAGAGGTCGGTTAAGAAATGTAGCTAAGGGAATCTGCTTTTCATTATCTTTAGAATATATTGTTTTCACATGTAGAAATACTCTATTTAACTACTGTTTAGTCAGTTTTATTATGTCAAGCACTTTTTTTTCTTGTGATGTGTCATGCCTGGAAGAGGACCAGCCAAGTACACCTCTGGAAAGAATTGAGTAAAGAGCTTTTTACCTAAAATTGTCTGCTCTAGTGCTGGAGCTAGGATTCAAAGTGCTTTGTATGTTTGTCACAGCTTTTAGTAGGATGATTTTGATCCTATCATCTTTTATATATTATTCCTGTATATTTACCTAGACCCTCAATGAGATCAGTTTTCTTTGTAGAGTGACATTCATGGATTTGCATGTATTTAGAGTAATATATCAGATCCTTCTCCAGACACAATTACAGGAGTGTTCTAACCCACTAAAATAGAAGGACACAATTACAGGAGTGGTCTAACCCACTAAAATACTGATAAAACTTGTTTCCAGACTAGGAATGTTGTAAATATTTTCATACGGTTTTAATATTTCTGGATAACATGACTCTGGTGCATAGTATTTTTCAGCAGATAGGTACTCACATAGTAAAACACCATGAGCAGTCTAAAAAACTATCAGCTGTGTAGGAAGTCAGTGTGCTGACAAGTAATCAAGTACTACTGCGGAGGAGATCAGCAGCTCTCAGTAACAATTCCCTGCAAATCCTATCTCTCCAACAGTCCTCTTCCCCTGGCAGCCCTCTCCTGCCTCCTGGCAGAGCTGTGGGTGTCTGGCCATTCCTTAAGAGTTGTTGCAGCACTTGTCTGTGCAGTCCCGTTTATGTCTTGGTTTTGATGTCCGTCTGCATATCCTACCAATTGCAACAGTTCAGAAATGGGAAAGTAGCTGTAATCTTCCATTTTCAGCTATTAACATCAGTCTGATGAGAAATACTATATGTGATTTAAAATTTTTTTGGCATGGTGGTTGGTCATTTATATGATGAAGTGTAATGAATAAAACAGTCCTTTCTCTTTAGCCACAAATTTGCTCAAAATGGGCAGTATTTATTTTACTACTGTATTCTGAAAGATTTCTTAATGCAATCATTGCCTTCATGTGCTGTGTTTTAACAATGAATGCATTGTGATAGTGAATATATTGTACAAAATGAAAATTATTTTTATATATGTATTAGTATTTAACAACGTATTCAATACTTTGAGTGTATTGAAAACATGAGCACATTTTATATGTAGTTTCAGTAGCTTAATGTAAAATACATCACGGATACTATTTACTAAGACATCAGTCTTCATAAGTGTAATGTTTAGGACCATACAGCTGTGGCACTTAAGTGGCTCTAATTTAATTTCTGTAAGGATTACCTTAAGTAAAGCAGGGGAAAAAACAATCTGTAGTTTAGTTTCATAATGTTAAGAATATATATTTATCATCGCTATGATACTGTTGCATAATGCCACTTTGAAGGATTTTTCTGTCCCACAGTGAAGCACTTTTATCCCATGTTTGATTTTACCTTTGTGTCTGGCTATCTGAGTTCTTAATGATTGTTTATTAAAATAAGTGCTTAATTCTGTGAATTAGCATGCCGTAAATCACTGAAATACACTCAATAGCTCTATTTCCTGTTTCTGCTTTGTAATTCCTTCTATTTGTAACTTTTTTCAAAAACATCTTGCTTTTCCAACATCTTGTTGGAATGAAGATCATCGTATCAAATACAGCTGGATTTTTGCTTGTTTCTAGCAGGCCAAGCTCACTTCTAGCTGAGTTACACTGTATTTGAATGTCTTTCTTTGGATCTGAGAGCTTTAAAAAAAATTTCTTTATATTTTGCCTGTAAGAAAAATCTTTCATCGTTCCAATCTGGTGCTATTTTTGTAGCTCTCAGGTGAAAGCAAAACCCCAAAACTGCCCTAAAAAAATTTTCTTGTGGATTTGCTGACAACGTCCTAAGCTCTTCCTCTCAGCTGATAGTCCTTGTAGAGATAGGAAAATGTAGAGATAGGAAAAAAACCAGTTCTAGAGAACGTTGGTTTAAATAACTGGTGTAGACCCAAGTTTTGAAGCTTCTTCAACATGTTGAGATCTCTCAATATGTTTTAAAGTTAATTGGTCACTTCAATGTCAAACAGCAAATTTCAGCTTACTTCTGGTGATGTTCGCTTTCCTTAAACTCTTCTTTCCTCACTAAGCCGTAGTCCATTGGTGTCTGCGATGCACAGGCTGGAAACCAGTAACTTAGGCAGCCCATTATGTATATAATGTTGGCAGTTCTTTCTTTTCTAGATAAACACCATTTCTGCCTCAAAGAATGCTCACGTACCAGTAAGGTAGCTAAAGCCTGTGTCTCTGACTGTGGCAACTGTTCTTACAAAACAACACGGGTTCTGCAGGGAAATGAAACATCTAGTTCCTAGTACAACAGGTTTGAAGTGTAACGTTATTTGTACCAACTTACCTCGTTTTTACTGACTTGCAATGGTTGGGAGGAGGGGTGGTGAAAGGAGGTTTGCATCTGAAGGAGCAAGTGATTTGAAGTCTGCTTTGCTTTGCTAAAATCTTAATCGCATTTATAACAAAATTAGTTTGAGTACAGTTTAGATCAGTTGAGATTTGCCTTGCTGAGAGTGTTGTGTGTACATTGGTTTCCTTAGTCCAGTGTTATCTTTAATATGATGGAATGCCAGTTGGATTTTGTATTTCATTTTTTTCACAGTGCTTTGTACTCGGTGCTTCAAAAGCAATCCATGGGTTTACTCTTATAATGTTGAAATGTGAAAGGAAAGGCCAGAAAATTAGAGATTTTTCATGTGATAACCTTCATTGTGACTAATTTCTTATTCATCTCTTTATTAAGATCTTTTGCAGTTCTTCTCTGAAGTCCTATTTTTTCCTCTCCTCCCCTGCTACAGTGACTATCTTCTTACTCTGATCAAGAAAAATTTGATTGTGTTATTCTCTGCAGCTACAGAATATGAATTACATGATTTTTACTGTGAATTATAGGAAGTGAAGGAGAATTTGGTTTTACGGCTCTTTTGGCTTTTAGTGTATAAGCACACTTTTGGTTTTTATATGGATGTCAAGTCTTGCCAAATACAGATTGAATAAGGCATTTTTAAAAAATGTTGCTTAAAAAAAACCAAGCTAGTAGACTTTTTTCGATGAGTCTATTAACAGAAATCCTAATTTATCCTAAAAAGTATTTTAGCAGTTTTGTTTCTATCATCAAAGAAAGAAGCTTCTGTAAGTCCTTTTACTCTTGTTAGAATAGGTTGTATAAAGGAGGTACAAAGAGTACTTTCCACATAGCAATACCAAGATTTGTTCTGGTAGAGGTTATGCTGTTTGGTTGCTGCTTGAATTACCTTTATCAGGGTAGTGCAATGGGTCCAGCATACTTAACTGGACAGGTCTCCCAGTGTGTGGAGCCAAGGGTAGCAGCTGTGTCATTAATAGTGTCATGTTGTCACTTGTCCACCTTGGATTCTTCTGCTCTTGTACCATCTGGTCACTGTGTTACTGAGGCCTTGTCAGTATGGAAAAATCTCATGTGGTCCTTTCCTCATGTCAAGAGCTCCGCTTCTGCTTGCTTGCAGCAGAGAGAAGGAAAAGTCTCCCAGCTTCCAAATTTTCTAGATCAGGATGTCCAGCTCCTGTTGAGACAGAAGAAAAGCAGCGTTTGAATATTTAGTGAATAGTTACTGGAAAGGTGGCAAGTGGAATGGCTTCAAAGACGGCTCGGGTGGAGAAGCGCAGCAGCATCATGTGTGGCGGGAGAGCTTCTGTGCCGCTCTCCTCAGCAGAGTCAGGGGAGTACATGGAGGGGCTTTTTTACAGTCCCTTTGTTCATGTGGCAGATGAAGGAACACCAGATATACCAAAGTAAACTCTGTTGCCTGTGTGAAGCAAAAGACAAGCTTCATTGCATAGGTGACTGCAAAGGAAATGGAAGTTTGATTAGGTCTTCAAATATTGTTTAGACGTAATGACTGTACAGAGATTCAGAGGATGAGCATTGAAGATAACTAAAAATTATCACCTTGAAAATAAGATACCTAATATTTACAATTCTCTTAGACATAAGAAATCATGGCCTGAATATATATGAAATAGGATCATTGATAAATTTCTGTTGATATATCCTTTCACCAAAAAGTATAATGGTTCTATTTAATTCCAAATCAGTATGTTTAGGTAGTTATTTTAGTAAGACTTAGCCTAGCTACAGGAAAAAAAAAACGAAACACAAAAATTATGCATGAAAAACAAGACTAAATAAATTATCAAAATACTCTTCGTTTTGGCTGATTTAAATAACTTGAAATTATTTTAATTTTTGTTTTTAACTTAAACAGTCTTTCTAAAGGTAACTTTAGTTTTCCATGTTTTGCACTGACACTATAAATGTCAGACTTGAGATTCCCTCGTCCCCATGTCAGTCCACGGCACCAGGAAGAGCACCTGCAGCCCAGTGACTGCTTTCTTGCGACATGTGCCTGTGCTGTGGATATGGCTGCTCAGCAGCCCTGTCACCTGTGTTTGATACCTGGGCTGTCCTGGGAAAGCTCAAGTTGCCATGGGGGTGGGATGAGAAGGAACAAGGAAGTCATCAAGTCAGCTATCCACCTCCTTGCTGACCAAGTAAATGCGGGTGCAGAATTCTCTCATTCCTGTTGGAGCAAAGTGCAAACTTTCCCTGGGATTTTCCAGGGGAGGATGTACTGCTCAGTGGGTGGTATCAATTTCCAAAGGTCAACTTTCTTGAAGGTACTTCATGAAAATGTCACATGCTCATATCATCAGGTTATGAGCCACCTACCCTATTGTTGCTCATCTGACAGTGGGCATGCCTGTCAGAAAGCCCCAGCAAGGTGACGTTTCCCAAAAGAGTTTCTTTTGAACACAAAATCTCAGGCTTGTCCTGCTGAGAAAGCTCTCCTGGCAACTTCACAAAACTTGAAAAAAACCCTGCTGCTTCTCATTTTATTTTACAGCCCTTCTTTCCTTCTTTTAAGACTTTTATAAAAATCTGAGAGACCCAGGAGAAATCATAGTATCATTTATAAGGAGTCAACAAAATTACTTATTGTTATATCCAGTTCTCAGTCACCAACATTGCAAACTTTACTGTCTGGAAGAGGGGTGAGATTTTTTTGAGAGCAGGAACTATGTACATACTCTATGAAATGTTCCTATTTTACACTGTTAACTTTGCAAATTTGAGCTCAAGTGTGAATTATGACTGGAGCTGACACAGAAGAGAGTCTGCATTACTGGGCTTTTCATGGTTATCACTTTATGCATATTCTATATCCCTAACAAAGAGTTGTTGTTCTAAAGCATATCTTAAATATTCAATGCCAACACAAATAGAGACACGAAGTTATATTAACTCAGAGAACGCTCTGGAGGGGAAGGCTTGGTTATAATAGAATTGTTCCTGGACTGCTGAGATGTTTACCTCACCTGTTTCCCAAATTGCTGCTTGATGTCAAATGAAGTATGTGGTAATTTCCTGTGACACGTGTCAGCTCTGGTGTCAGGAATAGGCTCTTGTCCTGCTCAGCCAGCCCCCTGAGAGTGTGAAGAAGGCACCTCTCAACCTGGCCGGGTAGCCGAGTCCAAGCTGTTGGTTCTGCATCATGATCAGTACGCATCCATAATTTCAACAGAATATAAAGTTAGTTTTAATAATAGGGAAAAAAATAAATATACTGCCCAAATATATAAATAGGTCAGTAGGAAAATAACCTTGTGGTAGAATTTTGTCAAAATGGAAGTATTTATGGTTAGACTAGATTCTCCTGTAGTAGATAGTTTGAAAATCATTGGACCATTCCTTGTCAGGATGCAGGTCGATGAATTTAAGAAAACTTATAACCAGTGCCTGACAGTTCAAATTATGCTACTATTATAGAGCAGATAGCATTGGTTTTTTTTCCTTTTTATCTTTTGTGTAAGCTGATGGCAGATGGGATGGATGCTGTTTTGGTAGCTATTGATTGAACAGTTGCTTTGTGCATCTAAGATATCAATAGTGACCGTGTGAAAGCAATAATTAAATATTACTTAAATATGGTATGTAAGTTAAGGCTCTCCTGCCTTCTTTTGTGCGCTTTTATTTCATCCTTGACAGTTTTCAGGATCACACCACATCTGAAGAGATTGGAGGGCAACACTGACAAAAAATGGGCATAAAAACAATCCGTTGGAATATGCCCATTGGTGATACGATCAGCTGTGAGAGTGCTTATTTAGACACTCAGCAGTGCTTTAACTGTTATAATAATAAAAGCCTTTGATTTCTCGTTAATACTTTGAAAAGTGGATGGAACTACTTCCCCTATTGATTATGCTGTTTGTTTTGATCACTCCTTTTTATGATTAATATGAAATGTAAGAATCTGGATACTAATCCATCAAAGCACGTAAGATGTGACTAGACTGGTTAGAATAAATGGAATTTCTTATGTGCTTAAACTTAACCACAAGACTGCCTAGTTGCAGTAGTGCCTATATGAAAAGGCATAAGGCAAATACAGAGAAACAGAAAATAATGTAAAAAACACCTGTAAAAAATGAAAGGTCATGCTCAGTGTAAGCATGATCGACAAAGCAGTGACATGTTCTAAAGTCTGGTATCTTAAAACACACCACTAGTTTGTCTATTCATTCAAGTTCATCTTTCTCAAAGTTCTGCTTTCCTGACATCGTGGTTCAAGGTAGATGAGCTTGTGAGATTTTGGTTTGTCTTTCTAATGACACCATTTTTTCTATCATAGAATGTGCAATGTTAGTAAAATTTTTAGAAAACCCAACTTTTCATGAAACTGGGTTGATTTCCCTATGTTTCATATTGAACGTTAGGAAAATGTTACACAGAAACTGCCCTCCCACCAGCAAGCTCTTACTTGACAGAGTTACCTTTGGCAAATTTCAGAGTATTTCACAAAAAGTTTAATTCTCTGAAGTACTCTGTGCGTTATATTTCACAAATCATTCCTGGAGATTCTCCGTCCTCCCATCTGGTTTCAGCTGCACTTCACATTTTTGATAGAAGCAGAAGGCAGATTTTTCATTAGCACTGTGAGATATGATACCTTCCTTGGCTTTGAATTAGTTTTTCATAAAGCAGCTATGTTTTCCAGACTTCAGGATATTTAACCAAGACTGATTTTAGTGCTATTTTATTCATATGTATGAAACTATATTTCAATACCTGAGTAAATACCTTGTCAACAAGATCCTTGAAGTTTTAATTATGATCTTCTTGGTGTCTGACACCTTTTAGTCCAGTACGATATTTACCTTGACTCTTTTCGACAAACTAAAATTTTTAAGCACTTTTAAGTCCTTATTGGACAGTCATGAAAGAGAAGTAAATAGCTACTCATCCATAGTTTGTCTCCTTGTCCGCATTTATTTTACATGAACTTTGAAACTGTTATTGAATTACTGCACTATTTAAACAAAAGAAGACTCAAACAAAGACATGATTTGTATGGAAGTTGCTATACAGGATAAAGCTGCATTGTAGCTACCTCCAGAAATCAATGTGTCATCACATTAAGAAAAGGACTCATCTGCCATAATAGATTATTTTTGCTTTGCAGGATATGAAAATGCCATTTTATTCTTTGCTCTTAAAAAATCTTTTTCATCACAGGAAACGAATGCTTCTACCTCTGTCAGATTTCTTTAACTTATGATCGTATAACGATGAAAAATAATCAGTTATGAGATATGGCAGTCTCTGGCCTTCAGTACTAAAGATAAAATAATCATTTCAGTCTCAGGGGTTACTCAAGTCCATCGCTTCCTTTCTTTGAGGTATCTGCTCATCCTGAGTGTGATAGAGTGCACAGTATAAAAGCACAAGTTGTCAAATTTTGTTTTCCCAGCAGGTGGATGTAAATCCCAATGGAATTGCACCTGGAAAGTAAAGCAGCTTTTGAATCAAAATGTTTGATTCAATGTTCCTGGTATTGTGCTGAAATCAGCCTAACTAGGATTAGATTATCACAGAAGAAAACGTTCTGTGCGTGCATATAAAAATGCAGTTACATAGTCTTTCGTGTTGAATTTTCCTGTCTCTTCCCATGAAGTGTCACATCTCTTATGTTTAAGCTTCCCTTTATTCTAGAAAATCTTGAACACATCACCTCAAGGCACTTAAACCAGTACTTAACTTTCTGTTCAAAGATTTTAATTTGAAATAGATGAAGTACAATGCTGAAAAAGGCTGGGTTGGTTTGTTTTAATCATAGCCAGCTATTTTATCTTTCAAGCTCTCATGCTAAGATACTCATAAAAGAAACCAGCAAAGTCTGAAAATATGGAATTTTAGGGTCATGGTTAGAATATTGTGCCTGCTGGTTTTACGTAAATTCCTTCTTCCTTCTCCTTGTTTTGCAGAGATCAAAGTACAATATTAACTTCATAAACTTTGATCCCTCATTGCATGTTTTTCTCCTTACTGTATCACATCACCTGAGCATTTTGACTAACATGCTTCTGTTTGCATGCTGTGTACTCCCCATTTCAGATGGGAAGTCTTCCTCACTTTATTTCTTGTTGGAAGGCATCTGGGGCTCTCATTTAAACACATCAACAATATCACTTCAGAAAAGTCATGGGAATCAGGCATTTCTATCTGTGTTGACACCCTGTCATATATATATATATATTGCTAATTCATAGGAGTATTATATGAATTATAGTTTAATGGGAGCTGGATTGAGTGGCCTAAAGTTAAGATCTCGTGTGGCTTACTGCAGACTTTCAGCATGATAATGAATTGATTCATGTCAGTGTCTTGGTTTTTCGTTCATGATAAAGGGGTGACAGCTATATTTCCTTTTTTTCAGTTTTTTCTCTTACCTGTTTTGAATGTGATCTTCTAGGTGAGAAACTTTTTTGCATGTGTGTGTTGTTAGGTTTTGTAACAGAACTGCTAGGAACAGACTTGGGCCCTATTACCACAACTTGTAATGGGAAGTTTTGTGATGCCTTCTCATTTAACATCCTGTGTACTTTCAGGGAGATTCTTGACTGAACTATTTAAAAAAGACAAGGATGCTTTCATGTGATTTGGGAAGTTACAGGCAACTTTTCGGTCCTTGGAAACTCATGTTTCTTTTCTGTATCCTCAGTTCCTAGTCAGCATAGTTTCTTCAGTGTTTGACACCACAGATGTCTGTAATAATTGTTGAACTTGCAGCAATCTAAAGATGACATGACATAGTGGAAAGGTGAATATTTACTATGTCTATAGTATTTAGCTGGTGCCAGTATTCAGCAGAGAAATGAAAGCAGATGCCGAATAGGGCAATCTTACAAAATGAAGAAAAGCAGGCATTTTCTAGGAATTTATGATGTCTCACTTAGCTACATCATTTTATAGAGAACTCACCTTCAGAATTCTTTTTCTTCCTGAGTCATCATTACCCATGCAAATACAGTCTGCAGAAGCTCTAAAGTGACTGAGGAATTGAAGGAGGAAATTATTCTTATGAGTGTTGCTTCGTTGGTCATTTCTAGAATTACAGGTGCAGGCCCAGAAGTGGTTAAGGGTGAAAACAACTGATAAATTCAAATTAATTTTAAAGAGCATTGGGCAGTCCAATGTTAACCTTACCTCAGTGCATTTGAGAAGGGTAATCAGGATGTTGCATTACAAACATTTCTGTATTGGTATTGTACTATTCCTTTTATGTTGTATTTTTTCCCTGTAGGGACCATTAAAATCTGAATTTCTGTAAACTGTACAGTCATCTTAGTTGTCTACATTTGTAAATAAAAACTGATGCAATTACAGTAATTTTGACATCATACCAGAAATATCATGTAGCTCATCACTAAAACTTGTTGAAGTGTAAAAAATTATTTTTTTTTATTGTAACCTGAGGAAGTTTTTCAGGAAGCTGTTAGGCTTGACAGGAAAGTAGAAAGAACAAGTAAGTAATTGATAAGATCATTTTAATCATTTGATTTTTCCAGGGCCAGAGCTATAGTCTGTGTTATCACACAAGGAGAAAGCTTCAGCATACACAGTACGTCTTCCAGTTTTTACAAGTGATCAAGTGTTAAGAACAGATTTTGGCTATGTTTGCATTGCTCTCCATTTGTTAATTTTTTTTGTTAATAGAGAGCAGTTTGTTTTTATAGATAATTTTGTTTAAGGTTCAAACACTGAGAAGAAAAGGGGCAGTGTTTCACTCTGCACATGCCATAGTTTGGAAAACGGATTTGCTCCACTGGGAAGGCTTCAAACAGAGGCAGAGCACTTTACGGCAGACACTCTGTAGTCAGGCACAGGGTATGTAACTGTAGTGCAGGGAAAAATCCGTGGAGGGGCCTGGCAGCACCTTGCAAGATGCCCACAAAGGTGCCCCAACAGCGCCAGCCACAAACGTGCCCCAACAGCGCCAGCCATGCAGCTTCTTCCTGAATTTCTGAGCCTCACTCACCAGCTTACATGTGGATTTGTTTTGGAAAATCCCTGTTAACTTCAGTTGCAATTCTACATTTCTTAACCAAAAAAAATTAATAATATTAGTAGTAAAATACCTGTAGTGAATCCACCGGTGAACAGAGAAAAGCCGCTCTTGACAGTCTGCACACTTGAGCTCGCCTCTCTATGAGGGGCTAAGATCTTTCAAGCCTTTTTCCCATGATCTTTACTCCTCAGACTCTTCTAAACGCAGAACAACTTGAGGGCCTCACCCCCAATGTACCCTCTGTGGAGGCTGTCCTCCTTTCTCCCGGTTTTACTGGTGTTTCTGACCTTATTTTCCCAAACAGCCATGAACACCAGCCCTGCTGATGGCTGGGGTGGCCGGCCCCTGCAATGGGCTTGCTTTGCACGGCAGAGCAGCTTGGCCACCCCAGTGGAGATTCGGCACCGGCATCGGCTGGCTGTGTCCCCAGAGAGGGAATCTCTACGGCACGAGCTCTTGGCATATCACCCTTTTTCCTCTGCACGCCATTTGCCTTCTCTGGGCTGCCACCTTCATGACCACCCTGGTCCCTGCCAGGCAGCACTATAGCCTCAGTCTTGCCTGTTTCTTTTAAAGCCTGTTCAACTCATTTCTCCAATGGCCGCACAGCAGTATGTACCTAATAACTCTCTATCGATCCCAATAAACCAGTGAAAAAGGCTGTTGGCAGCAAAGGTGGAGTAATTATAAAGGTACAACTGGGCATGAACATGGAGCAGTGACTGAGGGGGTGCTCTCTGCTACTTCCAGCCAATTGAATTCATTAGCTAAATTAATTTGGGAGATCCCTTGTCCCTTGTCCTTCAGACTCCGTTCTTACTGGCAGGCATCTTGAGACAAATGCGCGTCGTAGTATTTAAGTCTCTCTGATGTAAAGCTCTGATATTGTGCCTTGTTTCTTGTGGCCAAGTGTGAGGCTTAAAGGCTGGGTGAGATCTCACACAGGATCACCTGGGCTGTTCACCTGCTTTTGGAGAGGATCAAGTATACCTCTCCTTATCTTGGCAGGTGCTGTTGCTTCCTGTGACAGCATTATATGTAATACCTGTCGATCATTCTTGTGTTAGAAAGCTTTTCTCTGCAACTGCGTAAGTCTTGTTTTCTGCATGGTGGATGTGGAGAACAATTAGTCACTGTCCTTTTCTCATAACAAAGTATTACATATTTTAAATATGTTATCATGTCTTCTCTTAGTCTTTGGTTTTCCTAGACTAAACAATCTAATTCTTTCAACCTTCCCTTGTTCTACATCTGTTACCGTTTTTTAAGGCTTTTACCTGGACTCCCTCCAACTGTCTCCTTCCTCCAACAGCCTGGTAGGAAGAGCCAAACAGAGTAATGCAGTTCAGGGCCTTTCCGCTACTAGTGGGGGGAAAAATAATTACTTGATTTGCTTACACTATTACTATGAATATATATCAGGTTGCCTTATTCTGCAACTGGATATCATCCTGATTTATAATTTCCTTAGAGACCGCTATAACTTCCCTGCAGATCCTTTTTGGCAGTACAGTTGCCTAGCAAGTTTCCTTTCTATACTTGCACACCTAAATTATCCTTCTATGTTAATTTGCACTTCTCTTTGTGGATCTAATACATTAATTTCAGAACGTTTATCCAAATTAATGTGATGATAGTGAATCCAAACTTGTAAACTACTTGCAACCTCACCCAGTTTTATGTTATATCAGATTTTACAAATCTCTTTTATCATGAAAGTACCAGATCCTCAAATACACAAGGGATCAGAATTACAACATTTTGGAACACCTGATGAAAGGTCTTTGGTTGTGTCCACCTCTCTGGTGACAAGTAGCAGTTATATTGTAGGGTGTAGTCAAGCTGTTCTCTGCTTGTCACTGTGCTGGCATATGACAACCCAAAGTAACTGACATTTTGATCACCAAAAGCAAGACTTGGTAGAGCTCCAGGTGACAGCAGCAGTATTCCCTCAGGCAGAGCTTATTATGAACTAGCAAGGTTGTTCTATTTTTATTTTTTTTAACATATTTCGTAGAATCATAGAATGGCTTGAGTTAGAAGAGACCTTAAAGATCATCTGGTTCCAAACCCTATGCCATGTGCAGGGACAGCTTCCACTAGACCAGCTTGCTCAGAGCCTCATCCAGCCTGATTTTAAATTCTTCTAGGGATGAGACATCCACAACTTCTCTGGGCAACCCGTTCCAGTGTCTCACCACCCTCATAGTAAAGAACTTCTTCCTAATGTCCAATCTAAATCTGACCTTCTCTAGTTTAAAGCCACTGCTCCTCATCCTATTGTTTCATGCCCTTGTAAGCAGTCCCTCTCCAGCTTTCCTGTAGGCCCATTTCAGGTACTGGAAGGTTGCTATTAGTTCTCCCCAGAGCCTTCTCTTCTCCAGGCTGAACAGACCCAGTTCCCTCAGGCTGAACAGCCTCCTTCCCTCCTAAGATTGGTGCTCCAGCCCTCTAATCATCTTTGTAGCCCTCCTCTGGACCCTGTCCAACAGGTCCATGTCCTTCTTCTGTTGAGGGCTCTGGAGCTGGATGCAGTACTCCAGGTGGGGTCTCACAAGAGCAGAGGGGCAGAATCACTTCCCTTGACCTGCTGGCCACACAGCTTTTGATGCAGTCCAGTATACGGTTGACTTTTTGAGCTGCCAGTGCCCATAGCCGGATCACATGAAGCGCTTCGTCAACTGGCATCCGCAAGTCCTTCTCTACAGGGCTGCACTCAATCTGCTCCTCACCCAGCCTGTATTTGTGCTTAGGATTGCTCCAACCAAGGTGCAGGACCTTGCAAGCTTTTTTCTTATATTTTGTATTGTTTTTCCAGGGTCTTTCCATGGCAAATTCTTTGCAATTCTCCAAACATGCTAAGCTACGTGTACTTACCAATGCCTTTAAAATTACTTCTCTGGGACTTTAAAGTAATTAAATACCTCCTGGAATAGCATACTGCTCACTCTGCATGGGGTTAGTTTTCCTTTAGCACTGCCCTTCTGTAAACTTGTCCTCTCATCTGAACTTCTTCTGCCTGTATCACCTTCTCCTCAGGGCATCCTGGATTAGTCCCTGGAGCTGGCTGTGGCTGCATTCCCTGCACTCCGTTGGCATTTGTTTGCTCTTCCTCTCCTAGGAATCGTGAAATCTCTTGTTTTGTAATCACTTTCATTTGATTTTCTTTTCATCAGTAAATTCTTAACAGTTCCTCTACAAAAGTAAAGTTAAAGCTAGAACACCACCACCTGTGCAATGTCTTTTATGGCTTTATGGCCTGCCATAAAGTTCATCTGGCTGAAGATTACTTCTTTGGCAATACCCGAGTGTCTTTTTTCTCCAGCAGAAATATAAAAAAAATGGTGTTTAATACCAAACTTTGTCCGCTTTCTAGTTTTGAAAGGCTTTTGAGGTTTTATGTGCCTTCATGGAGTTCTTCCTTTCAGAAAGCAAATAGAAGACTGTTTTGGAGGTTGTCTTCACTCCTTGAAGAAACCAGGGGAATATTTTTATGAGCTAGCAATCTAATAATTTCTGTGAAGCAATTGCAACTAAAAAACACAGCCTGCTCTGACGTCACATGCGTAACATCGTTTTAAAGCATACTCTGCAGCTTTCCAAAATACATCTGGAAGAAACTTGCTGAAGACACTAGAAGGGTTCTGTGCCTCATCAGTATAATGGCAACCACAAAGAGATTAGGTGTAACCAGCTCTGACCTTGCCCTTGTGACAGACGGTCAACATACAGGTTATATATAATCTTCCCTGAGCAGTGAACAAAGCAGGGCTAGGTCTGGCAAGGACTTCTACAGTGTATATGAATATAAAAAAAAAAAGAGACGAACAAAATAAATTCTAGATTGGTAGAACACCCAATAACAGCCTTGGTCTCACAGTGAAAACATTATGGTTGATCTATCTCTTGTGGGCCAAACTGCAACCCTACAGCTGCAGCCTTTTTTTTTCCTTTAGGAAGGGATGTATGTGGTTCAGCAATTGGAGCATGTTTTTTGTTTTCTTTCTTTAAAAAATGTTCTGTAGCTGTTCTTTCAGACCTCTGTAAATGGATGACAAATAGCCATATTTTAGTTAAACCAGAGCTTCCTTTATAGCCAGTTCTTACCCTGCTATCAGTGCTATTTCAGTAGCTCTGTGGGTAACAACAGCATTTTTCTTTCTTCAGAGGCTCCAAATATTAGAATTATTTTAGGGGAGTGGTTTTGGATTCAGTTTGTATTCGTACTGATAGGTTATATATCATGGGTATTATATAATGCCTGTAATTTAAGAGTCCACAAAGAAAACAAAACATTTATTATATTCTGAGGCATTTCCAGGGAGTGAATAACTATGATTAACTGAATAGGCCATTAGCTACCACTACTACTCTACTCAAATGCAGCTGAAATAGCATTTCTTTAGTGGTAAAAATATTTGGCAGCACTGCACTTGCAGAAAAAAAGACTTTACAAACGACATTTTTGGAAAGTCCTCTACATTCTTAGGAATCTCCAAAGAAGTACTTAGAGGCACCAGACTAAATTTTCCTAGGCTGAAACTGTTTCAGAAACATAGGAAGTATATATTTTAGGAGAATATTATATTTCACCAAACTTATGCTCACACTTGTAGGAATTTTATAATTAAAGTAACAACGGGGATAAAGTTTTCTTCAGATTGATTAAGCCCTCTCATTCAATTATCTTCATTACATTATATGCATTTACTTCTGGTCACGTGTGTTTGTTCTGCACGGTACATATGGTTTTTGAACTATTTATATCACTGCAGAAATATGTTCTACGATTAGAGAAAAAAAAATATACTGGTTCATTTTATAATAGCAGAATTACTAATGAAATACTGATAGCAAGATTTTTCTGTTAGTGATATGAGCCAAAGAGCATGACCTAACACATAATGAGTTAATTGCCATTTTTTTACTTGTGGTTTTTGATTTTGTTTTGTTTTGTTTTTTAAATGGTATTTTGGCATTGAGATAAATTGTTCTTTTTAGTACATCTTAAACACCTATTGCAATGCCTTGTTTTATGCACTAAAAGCTTTGCTCACAGTGAAGTTTTCCTTTATGCTGAATTTTTGTTCAAAAGAAGAAACAGAATAGGTCTTCATTTTAAAATAAGGGTCTTCAGATTATTTTTTAATTTAATATTCTTATTATCAGCTTCATCTGATTAGAAATCAGCTATCCTCTCAAGTTTCTTTATCTTCCTTTGCCTTAAACAACTTGTTGATATATTTTAATGCTTTACATTGTCAGATCTCTTCAGAAACGCTGGTGGTAGTTACAGTAAGAAAATACTATAGTAATTAGCAAGAATATTTCTGGTTTAAATTCTTTGGTGAACAGGAATGATGTGAATTTAGCTGTGCTGCTCTCTGGAGATTCTTGGCATGCAGAGCAGACCGCGTTCCTCTGCTGGCTGGAGCTGATGGATAGCTTTCTGTAGATTGGGTGGTCTGTGATGGGAGCTGAGGAACAAAGACTATAGCTCTAGTGATTGCCTTTTTAAGAAAAAATTACTGCCGCTGCACGACTAAAATTGAGTTTTACCTTAATTTTCCCATTTCTTGAAAAAAAAAGTGTCTACTGACAGTAGTATATTTGAAAAAGATGAAGATTTTTAATGACCTGACATGGAATGTTCAACAACTTTGGAACGTCACAAGATTTTTAGAAGTGGGCATGTGCAAAAGGGATCATTTTAAATGCAGTGGTTTCGAGGAATGCAACTACCATTGTTTAAAAACAGATCAAAGTCTTTGTTTATCAGAGTTAATCGAGAAAAATGGTGGTGACAGAGATGTTTCTGTGTTGATGTGAAGATGAAAAATGCCTGGCTCTGTATTTTAGAAGAGAAAGGTGGGCTCAGTAGCTGGTAAAATAATAAATTCTCTTGTCTTCTCTGTTAATATATCTTTTGGGTATTGCAGTAGTGTGAATAATACTGCTTACTTAAGTATTTTGCTAATTATCTTTATTATTTATACAGAACAATTTCAGAAGTACATTAAAGGGTTTTTATGTGGTGGTGTTTTTTTTTTTAAAAGAGTTAGATTTAGTCAATCTAAAATATAATATGAGTGAATGTAGAAACAAAATGTATTGAACAGTTCATCCACTTAAATCTCCAGTATGGAATTAATAGCAAGTCACCGAGAGACTATAGCTAGCATAATAACAACCAAGAGTCTTCAACAGGTGCAAGAGCCTTGCCTGTGCCCTGAGGATCTGTTGTCCCATAATGATTATCTGAGGCATTTTTAATATGTTGTGGTATTTGATTGGTAGAACTGAAATGGATGCGTACTAACACCAGTCTGGATTCAATCAATGTTTTTAGAATTTGCAGAGACACAGTCAACTAGAAAATAGAGTTAATGATCTGAAAGAAAATGACTTACAGGAAGAGTGTCTTCTGCTTACTTAATGCTGGACGTATCTACCATCAATACAGAGACATTTATAGAATAACAAGAGTATGGAAGGAAGAGGCATTCTGTTTGCATAATTTATAAATTTTGATTAAAAGTGCCAAAATATTTTTAGTGCAAGGCCCAGCAAGACAGAATTGTCACTGAAATTACTGGCTTTCTGATCAATAGCAGCTGAGGTCACAGAGAAACCACAACTAATGACAGATGATAACTTGCACCTAAAATAAAGCTATTTAAGGCATTAACTAAAGCTAAATATAAATAGTTACATTTAAGTGTGGACTAATACTTTCAGGCAATTTTCAGAATCTTTGAGAGAAGCTCTTGGTTGCAGAGTTCACCTTTCATGGCTATTCATACATTCCTGATTCACCAGGAAGGCAATTCCTGCATTGCAGCTGTTGGAAATGGTATTCCCACTGCAGAGTGGGGACTGCGAAGGGCATGTGGGAAGGAAGCTGATGGTCTCCACTGCATGGCTGAAGCTAGGTAGAAGACACAACTCTTAGACAGCAGAGAGAGGCATGCAGACACAGCAAATACCTTCATTCTGCAAGCTGGTGAAACCCTAGTGGGAAGCTGCAGATGAGTACTTTTCATCCAAAGGAGATGTTGAAAGGTGAGGAAGAAATTTAGTAGTACAAATATAAAGTCAGGCATTTAAAGAAATAAACAGAGTTTCTGCAGGTACTTTTTGGAGACAGTAAAATGAGGGAAAACCAAAATGTGTTTATTAGTTGTGAGACGTCGCTTAGCTTTTGGTGTAATACAGCTATGTAAAAATAAGGTAAATGCTATCTTAGGACATATCAAGCAAGGTCTACAGTAGAGATAACAAAATTATCAGTGCCTTTATCATAGAGTCATATAATCATTTAGGTTGGAAAAAGACCTTTAAGATTATCAAGTCCAACCATTAACCCAGGACTGACAGGTCACCACTAAACCATATCCCTAAGTGCCACATCCACGTGTCTTTTAAATACCTCCGTGAATGGTGACTCAACCACTTCCCTGGGCAGCCTGTTCCAGTGCTTGACAACCCTTTCAGTGAAGAAATTTTTCCTAATGTCCAATACAAACTTCTCCCGGTGCAACTTGAGGCCATTTCCTCTTATCCTATTGCTTGTTACTTGGAAGAAAAGGCTGACCCTCACTTCACTACAACCTCCTTTCAGGTAGCTATAGAGAGTGATAAAGTCTCCCCTCAGCCTTGTTTTCTCTAGGTTAAACAACTCCAGTTCCCTCAGCTGTTTCTCGTAAGACCTGTGTTCTAGACCCTTCACCAGCTTTGTTGCCCTTCTTTGGACATGCTCCAGCACCTCCATGTCCTTCTTGTAGTGAGGGGCCCAAAACTGCACTCAGTATTCAAGGTGCAGCCTCACCAGTGCCGAGTACAGGGGTACGATCACTTCCCTACTCTGGCCACACTATTTCTGATACAGGCCAGGATGCTGTTGGCCTTCATGGCCACCTGGGCACACTGCTGACTTGTGTTCAGCCAGCTGTCAGCCAACACAAAAGGGGCTTCATTCTGCTCCTTGTCCCTGTCTTCCAGATCAGGGCACTGGATACCCAGGGAACAACTAGTCTCAGTGCTAAAGACTGAGGCACAGACAGCATTCAGTATCTCAGCCTTTTCCTCATCCTTTGTCACCACATTTCCCCCAACGTTCAATAAAAGATGAGGATTCTCCTTAGCCCTCCTTTAGTTGGTAATGTTTTATAGAAACATCTTTTATTGTCTTTTAGAGCAGTAGCCAGATTAAGTTCTAACTGGGCTTTGGCCTTTCCAATTTTCTCCCTGCATAACCTCACAACTTCCTTGTAGTCTTCCTGAGTTGCCTGCCTCTTCTTCCAAAGTTCATAAATCCTCATTTTTTTCCTGAGCTCTCTGTTCAGCCAGGCCAGTCTTCTTACCTGACAGCTCATTATGGCACACTAGGATGGCCTGCTCCTGCACCCTAAGAGTTCCTTTTTGAAGAATGTCAGCCTTCCTGGACTCCTCTGCCCTTCAGGACTGCCGCCCAAGGGACTCTGTCGACTCGTCTCCTAAACAGGCTGATTCTAGTTGATACCCTGCTTTATAACAGTGTGACCAGTTACAGGAACACACCAGTCCCACAACTGGGAGGCAGTGATACCCAACCTGCCTGTCGAACGAGAGGTGCCAGCAGTGGGGGCTCCCCCTCCTCGCTGGCTCGTGCTAGGGGAAAGACAGTTTGGGACAAACTATATTCACTTGGACCCTGACAGCAAACAGCTCCTTGAATCAGTCACAGCCACCCATAGGTTGTCCCAGCTCCTGCAAGACCAATAGGTCCAGTTTAGTTTAAGGCTTATCCTGCAGGACTGGTGCAGCATGGGAGCAGTTGTGTGGTCAGTTACCTGTTGTTCTCCCACGGGACATGGGGATGCCCTCGTCATGCATGCCGGCTCTCGGCACCACCCGATTCTGTAAGCCCAGGGCAAAAGGGTTCCTTTGAACCCTGCTGTATATTTATGGATATGCCTTTGCCTTGAAGCAAACCAGCAGCATTTCCACAGTTCAGCCCTGCTGAGGAGAGATTAAGGCTGCTCTTCATTAACACCTTGAAGTGTTGTTTGCAGTTTCCAGCTCACACCCTCTGCCATATTGTAGCTACCCTGATGAGCGCTGTTTGGCTTGCATGTAGATGAAGTGTTATAGCAAGTATGTCAAGAGCTGGCTCACGGTCAAGATTCAGTCATGTAGCTCTGTAGACGTAACCCAAAATGAACACAAATCTTTGTCTCCCTCGTGGCAAAGCAGAGCAGTATAACTGTTTAAGCCTGCAAAGCTGGAAGATGGCAGATTTGGATGTTTCTTGTCTTGCAAATGTCAAACATTCAAAAATTGTGGCTTCAAAACCCAAGAGACTGGATTTAAAATACTGAAAACTTAAAATTAAGGCTCTTGTATATTGCCTTCTGTTTTTCTCAGTCTCTTCTGAGCCTATCAGCACCTAAAATCACGTTTTGCCACCTTTTCTTTGCATTTATGAGCATACAGAAATAAGCTAAAATATGAAAATTCAGGTTTTCACGTAAGTAACTCTCTTTAGAAGGAGAAGCTTTGCAGAAAAACATAATATCATAAGGCTCATGAGAAACCCTCCAGAGCTGACAACACTGGATTTGATAAAGCCAGGGACTGAGTTTGGCCAGAGTTTGCATAGCAGCAGTGAGGATATACTTTGGATTACAAAATTCTTGCTGAAGGAAGATATGTATAGAGTGAAAAAAACCCAGGTGTAGATTACCTGAAAGGAGGGGAAGAAAGTGAAAAAGTCCAAGGTGGCTACAGTTGTTGACTTGTGCAGTACATGCATTTTCAGTCTTAGGCCAGGGAATCTGCTGCAAGGCTGCAAAATTCCACCTCCAGTGCAGAACTCACCCATTCACATAAAAAACTGCTGGGTCACAACCTGTACTTTGGAGGACTGGCAACTGGATTATCACTTGGTACCCTAATCAGGCCTTAAACACAGATTACAGTGTGCCACTGGACTGTTCATTTCTATCTGATACCACATACACCACCATATTCAATGCAGAAAGGCTTTTTCAAGTTAAACAGGTTTTTAAATCATATTCTATAGTTTTTTTCCTAATTATTTTAAATTGGTTTAACGTATAATATATACTACTATTTCTGTATAGTCTAGGAATTTATCACGTATTAAACTGTTTCATGTGATTGTTAAACTATCAGATCCTTGTTAGTTTTAAAATATATTTCTAAATAAATTATTTAAAAGTTTAGGGGTTTTGTTATCCATTGTAATTAAGAGTAATTTGGATTTAGCACACTGTAGCTTCCGTTTATCCTTATATCCCTAATATCTTTATGATATCAAGACACTTAGATAAATTCAAATATTTCTGCTCTTCTGTTTGCCTGTTAATTTGTTTTTAAAATATATAAGAATGTTTTTGTGTACACATACAGAAATAATACAGCAATTCAGATATTGAACATCAATACTCATTTTTCCAAAAAAAACCCTTAGATTGAGTCATATAAATCACCATCATAATTTTCAGTTTTCCTACTGCTTCTTTGGCTATGATACCAAAATATGTAACATCACATGATGTTCCATATATTATTACCTTGATAGAGTCTTCTCTAACATTAGGGACAGGGGCTTCATAATTTAATCAAGTCTATACAATCCATCAACATTTCCTTACTGTAAAGGCCAAGGCATTTGCCTTCAAGGAACAAAGAGACAGAGGTATTTCTTTATCGGTAGTCCACTCTCTACCCATAAAATTTCACTGAAATTTAAAGTCAGTTAAATTATGTAGATTTAATTCTGCCTGCTAACATTAGGAAAAATTTTTCATTTGCTATTAATCTACTTGGTAACTTCAGCCTTAGTGACACTGAGTATTACTAATTTTCCCTCTGTCAATCAACACACTAACATTACTTTGTTTTATATATAGACTCCTATTTCTGCTTTTGAAAAAAACACGTGGGACTCATCTCACTTAACTTTACACTTGCAAAACATTTACACTGCAAAGCTGACTCTTCTGTCTCTGTAATACAGAGTGAGGGTATAGTGGGGGTGGGACACACACACCTCTCACGGCAGCTCCTGTCACTTGTCTTAGACACTTGTACAAGCATGGGACAAATTCTCCTCCCATCACTGACTGGCTCTAGATAACTTATGATAAGTGATAGTTAAATGTAAGTGAGCATGTAAGTGACATTTATCCTGGGTTTGCTTACCTAAGCAGTAGTCTCTAGTGCCATTAAGGATGTCCTGATGGTTCCTGAGCTAATCAAGCGGGAAACTTTTAAGGCTTCTGAAAAGGCACTAGACACATAAGTGTAGATAACTGCATCCCATCCTTGGGTACCCAACCCAGCTGAGGTGAGTGCTTACCCTGCCCTCCCTTTCCTCCCCCCCCAGTTCCACATGACTGGAGCAACTCCACTACACGTTGAGGTATAAGAAGAGATTTTGTACACATTGCATCTCTGTGTGCAACTTCAGTCACTGTGGAAAAGCAGCAATCACTCAGGAAAAAATTGCATTGTATGTTTCAAAAACATGCAGCAGTATTATACAAGGGTTTGGGACCACTGTAGAATTACTGGAGAGGAATAGTCTGTATTTTCAGCCCAAATGGTTTCAGGTTACAGTAATATCAACGCATCCATTTTGTCTCTTTTGCCCGCATCTGACATCATGTGCCCAGCTTCGCCTCATGTGTCACAGGCTTTGACTGCACTTAGCCCAGCCTACCCTTGGGCCTGTGAGGTGTGTCCCACTGTGGTGGCAGGAGTCAGAGGTGCCAATAGGCCAATGCCTCTCCTCTTTCTCCCTTTTTCCCAGACAGGTATCATCAGATCCATGTTCCTGGGTTGAAAAACTCTCTCAGGTACTTCATATGCAGTGTTCAGTGATCTTGGAGGAGCAAAGCAGTATCCTATTAATGTGTTGGAGCACATGCAGCCCATTCCCATATCATAGGCAAGTTCTGTGCATCCACACAGAGACAGGACAGTTCAAACATCAAGTGGGACAATACAGTACCCCTCATCTCTTTTTGTCTGTCAGAAGACGACTGTGTTGTAATGCTGGTGCACAGAAAGCAGGGTTCACCCCTTAGCCCTTTGCCTTTCCTTGCCTGCAAAGTAGATAAGCTGAGCAGGTTTTGTTTCTGGATTGCAAAGGGAACTATAATGATTTTTTACCATTGATATCTTTCCATGTCAACAGGGTATCAGCTCCTCTGCTCCTGAGAAAACTGCTGCCTGGGTTTTCTCTCAGATATGTTTCTGACTGAGCAGTTTGTCTGACTTTCCCCTTCATTATTAGCAAAAGTCTTGATCCTAGGAAGGGTTGGAAATCCTAGACCTGAATCTGACAGAAAGGCAAAATTAACTCATGAGGTATCTGGACTCTACAATTCCTGGTGAAGTCTCTTAAATCTTTATAATTTAAAGTCCCTAGAGCTGTTCTCAGATGGGTGCAGACATCTGGCTTATCTCAGCCCCAGGGCTTTTGACTTCTCATAACAAGCAAATTTTTTCTGGGAATGTTTCTCTGCTTCAGCAGTCAGACAGCAGGCTGCATGTCATGAGTGGTCCTGGGTCAGGCTGGCTCACCCTTTCTTCTCCTGTTTCCTTCTTTTCAACTGCAGAAAGTTGAAAGTATTTTTATGTTCTCCTTATGCTACTGTCTGTCTGTAGTCACGTATTTTTCAGACGAAAGTCAATCTCTCTCTATTGTTTTCACTGGAAATCCAATGAGATATATCTCTAAATATCAAATTAGATCAAATTTCTTGTTAATTGAAGGTGGGCCTTCTGTTGTATTTACTGATTAGTTTGTATTTCAGCTTCTGCTTGTCTCCAATTCTTTCAGCCCAGAATTGGGAGCATAACACTGTACATCACCAGGAAGGAACTGGGGACTCTGTCTCTACTTCAGGAAGCAAGTTATTTCACTTTTGTAATTAGCTCAGGTAGCACAAACAGAATATATCATAGAGTGAGAAGTAGAAACAGTCTGCCAAATAACCCAAATTAGGTAAGAAGAATGATTTGGACCTCCTGTATTTGTGAAAGTGGCTTGTCCATAAAAATTATTGTAAATGGCAATCCTTTCTTTGAAAGGCTCTGTACACTCAGTTCTGTTGATGTTAACAGTGCTCATTCAGTATGTTTCTGATCAAGAACTTATGCAAGGTAAATAGTAAACAGTAATTTTGCAGCTTGGAGGTTTGTGAAGCTGTGCGACTGATTTATTTTGAAAGGAAATCGTTTCTCTTTTTGTAGGGGTAGGTATTTGTTACTTTCTCAGTGGAGGTTTCCATTGAACAAAACTCAATTTTAAGAGGCAGTGAAAGACTTCCATTAAGCCTTATTTGAACAATATTCCAGTAGAGCACATACTTCATAAAAGTAGCTACATGGATGTAAAAATCTGTTGTCAGCAAGACTCTGTTCTCACTTGAAATCTTTTCTCCATAATGCTTTCATTTTCAAAGTGTATACGATACTTCATTTTAAGAAATATTTACTATTATTACCTACTTTATTTGAACAAGACTGTGGCAAAATATTTCCGTTATTATTACTCTGATATGGACTAGGGTAATTGGACTAGAATGAATTATTATTATGTGAGTGCGTCAATAATTTGGAAACCATATGCAGAGAGTTGTTCTCAGTGATACACCACTAAGTGCAGTTCTGCAGGTGTTTTTCCTTGTTTTGGTACTATTCAGTATTCTCACTGACAGCTTGGATGAAAGATTAGAAAGTACGCTTAATAAATTCATAGAGCAGAACAAGCATGTTGGAAGTGAGGCAATTGAAAATGACCTTGATAAAGTAGCTGAGTAGCTTAGAAAATAGCATCTTTTCAGCAGTTAAATTAGAGCAAATGCAGAACTGTACATGTAACAGGACATAATCAGCTGCACATAAATACAGATGGGAAACAACAGGCCAAGAAGCAGTTCTGCAGAAAAGACCCAATGTTGTAATGATCACAAACAGAACATGCACCAGTGATGTGCTACTGCACACAAGGCCAGCAATATTGAGAGCTATAGGAAGGGGAATAATAAATGCATAAGATGTAATTATTTTGCTCTGCTCGGCACTGATCAGGCCTCAGTGGAAGAGCTTTACTCACTTGCGGAAACTGCAGCTCAGGTAGGATCCAACAAGAGAGCAAACTGAGCTCAAAGATCTAAACCACATGGGCCTTCAAGGAAAGGTTGAAGGGTTGTTTAGTCTAGAGATGAGAGGATGAAAGGAAGATATGGTAGCAGCCTTCGTGTAGCAAGGGGTGACTCTAAAGAGAAAGGGATTTAGCTGCCATGTATGCTGTCAGTACAGGAAAGAATAATAGGCTTAGATCTCAACAAGGATGATTTAGTCTAAGCCTCGGGAAAACAGCATAAGTAGCAAGGAAAAGTGAAACCCTAGAATAGGTTGTTGAGGGGGAATTCATGGAAACTTTAGCTTTGCAGATGTTTAAAAAGAGGGTAGACAAAACATCATCAGGGATGGGCTAAGTGATCTCTCAAATTATCTGCTAGCCTGATTCCTTTAGTGTTTTCTATCTGTGTGATAATGATCAGAGTAATAATCATACATGCAAAATCTATGTCCACAAAAGAGATATCTTCACAGTATTTTGGGGTATGTAACAAAAGACTTAATATTAATTATGGAATTTATTGCATGACTTCTGTATTTACATTAGATTGAAGCAATTATACTTTTTTTTAATTTTGCCTGTGTCAGTATTGATTGAAAATTACTGAGATCTGATGGCTTTGTGAGTGGTCTTTCTGAAATAAGTAGGTGAATATAGTCAGATACCCGTGGTAGGATACAAAACATTCAATTCTAACCATAAGAATGTTTGGTCTTTAGTCTGCTTATAGCCCATGGAAAAAAAAGATGGGCACCTTTTAAAGATTATCTAAGGAGTGGGTGAATCACCCCCTAGAGGTACCCCTGCCTCCTCTTCTACCTCTTCTGCACCAAATATGTAGTGGAGGCATATTCTTGGTCTTTCCTTTTCTCAGTCTATGATACTACAAGTTTGGTTTTCTGAGAACCAAAGTGCCTGGACTTCACAGAGGACTATCTGGAAAAAAATTATTTGACAAGAAATCAGAATAGATAATCTAGTGGTCTTTTCTGACCCTCAGTTCTGTGAAGCCCATTCAATGTGTCATTTACAAAGGTTTTGTAGCTGTTACGATTAATAGCTGTTATAAATACATAGTGGACATGACCGGTATGTGTTAGAGACACAAACTTGCATAAGACACTTGTTAATCTATTGAATTCATACTCATTAATTGTTTATTAATTCTCTAAATTGTTTATACTGTTTTAAAGTACTAAGCTACTGGACACTGAAAGGGAAAATTAATACTATTTTTAAAATAAGATATTTTTAATCCTCGAAAATATTTTAGGAACTGTGCAATATAAGACACCTTTCTCCCTCATAAACATTCTATGGCTAACAGAGAAACTGTAAACTTCATCCCAAATCTTTTAATTATGAAACATTTTCTATAGCCTGGTTAAAAAAAAAAAAAAAAAAAAAAAAAAAAAAAAAAAAAAATTCTTTTTTATAGTTTTTT
>VWZK01007123.1:43637-66940 GCA_013396935.1 Baryphthengus martii
TCTTTTGGGGGTGACCCCAGCAAGCGACGGAGGGGGGGGGGGGGGCGAGGGGGGGAGAAAGAAATAAGCAGAAAAATATAATTTTGTATCTAGCCCTACATTTTATAGCCCATTCTATCATTACTTCCATGGGGAATGACATCTTCTGCAATGACCATTATCAGTTTTATTGCAGAAATTTTCTACATTCCTCAAGATTCAGCAGCAGCTGAGCACCTGTGCGGGCTGCCCAGCGGAAAGCAAACACCGCATATGTTTCTGCACCCTGAAGCTGGGTCTGAGGATTAGCGGCTAACTGAGAGATTAGCTTTTATGTCCAGTCACTGAGGTGTTCACAGCACTTGCTACTTGAACCAGCCTGCATGGTTGGGCAGGGAGGAATAGCTTGACCAAAGATCCTATTTTGACCGTGGATTTTCATATGGCAAGAAAGTGAAATGTAGCTGGCCAGTTAAGAGTTGAAATGGATGGTTTGTAAAGGAAGACTGAGAAGGGATGTAAAGCCAAATCCTTCACCCGACAACTCTCTGAGATGTCATAAAGTTATGCAGTGGTTGCAGAGTGCACAAACACTTATGGAGCATTTGAGAATAAGCAAAGATGCTGCCTAAAGCGAGGGCTATGGATGTGTATAGAGAACTTTTTTATTGTTTCCTTGCTGTCTGTGTGAAGAGTCAGAGGTGGGGAATGGAGGGGAGTTGCTGTACACAGCTGTTTGTACTGAAAAGGGAAAAACAACTTGCCCAAAAGAGAAACCACATCTCATCTTCGCAAAGCCTGAGGACCTTCATGCTTCGAGAAGTGGAAGTCAGTGTGAATATCCAAACTGAGCAGGCTGTAATGTGAGCAGTGAAAGAAAGTGCAGCAGTCAGGCAGAGACTGGAATGTAGGTCCTTGGCATACTGGTTAGCAACTGTCTGTTTTCAGGCAAGATTCAATCCAAAGATGGATTGAAATAACAGACCATTTGATTTGATTGTAACAGGAGATGAAAGATACACAGAAAAGCAGATGAGGAGATCTATTATAACTCAGACTAGAAGGGACTACTGAGACCTCCTCTATCAGACGCGGTGTTTCTTGTCACAGGTAGAAAGCCTCTCCCTTTGGCACTGAACCTGAAAGATCCAGAAACATCAAGCTGCTGAAGCCAAAGCAGCTAAGTCGAGGTTAAACAGCTAGCAGAAATGCTTAGTAGGAGCAGACGTGGCAGCCAGGGTAGTAATACTCATTCATGTGGACATATTTGTCTTTTCTTCCATTTAATCAGTGGCTCTGTCTGCTTTCCTTTATGTTCCTCGGCAGCTGTAGCACTCACTTTCCACACTGGGCAGCCAGGGACAGGCCAAGGAGCGAGGAATACAGTGATCTTCATTCCTTAGGAAGAGCAAGGTCTTGCTCTGTCTTGTGTTCCTTCCTCTCTGCCCTCTTCAACACACTTCTCTTTCCAGCTTATTGTACCATCTTCTTCTGCCATGCTCCTACTCCTCCATCTTTATGCCCGATCCCCACATTTAAAGCATTTTGAATTTAAATTGGCCTTCCCTCTCTCATGAAACAGCTTTTCTCGATGCCCTCATTTGTGGGCCTGTGGATCAACTCCAAGGAGTATGAACTCTTTGGTTGCTTGCCACGGCTCTTGTACAACAAGATAGCTTTCAGTATACGTGTATTGTGCTCAGTGTAAAAACCCATCTCTTTCATCAGTGAAAACACAGCCCCTGTGCCTGCTAGGCCAGCTTAATGGCTTTTATTGCGTGTCATAGTGGAGGGATGGCTGCAAACATATAGGCGTGAAGGCAGGTTCAGTGGACTTTCAGCTGTGAAAATACATCAATAGTGTCCCCCAGGCCCAGGAGATTGAGTAAAACCACAGACCAAGTTCACTTCACGTGGCTAAAACCCTCAAGCTCCCCAGAGCTCAGCCTGGCAGTGCAGGAGCACCCTAGGGACAGGGGCTTCCTCTACCTGGTCCACATCTGCTTTTGTGGTCCCACTGCTGGTCTGCAGCTGATGGCCCCAGCATGGCTTTCCTGAGCCCCACATGGTCTTTCTTGATGTGTTGCCAGAAGGTGCCTGCAGCCGCCTTCCAGGCAGAAGGAAAGGGTTACATGCATCATTAACAGGCCGTGTTTACACAGAAAAAAAAAACAAAACTCCTCAAAGAACATGACATGCACACAGGGAGGCCAGTTGCCTTTTTTAAAACACAGTGACACACTTGAAGGCTGCCAGATTCTGGAGCTTGTACACAGTATGAAGATGGTGATTTTTTTTCATACTATTCAACATTTACCTGGGTCTGATTTTAATTAAAAACAGATTGAGAAGCTGAGGGGAGGGGAAGGAATGAAAAAAACACAAGAAAGAGAATTAGAAATTACAAAAGCCAAACGCAAACCCTCTGGTAATTGTCACTGCTTGGAGTTACAGCATATGCAGAAGATGGCAAAACCGCTCTCAGTGAATCACCACGGAATGCGTCGATTTGTTTGACTCCTCAGGAGTCGTGACATGACTCATTTCGAACCTGGAGACCAAAGGGAGGTTTTGAAGGGAAAATGTTGGATAAAGCAGGCTCCTTGCAAAAGAACAAGGATAGTTTTAATTCTAGCCTTTGCGATTTGATTCATTAATGCTCTGCAACATGATTGCAAAACATGGCTCTCCCCGTTTGGTAACATCGGGTACTTGTTTTTAGGGGCACATATTGGCTACATGTGGGCTGGACAATACTGAGCTGGGCCTTATTTGTGTTTCTGACAAATGCTTTCTAATATTTTGATGTGGTTTTTTTGTACAGTTTTGAAAACCTAGCTTTGGAATGAGTGTGACTAATTTACAGAGTCCTAAAGCTGTTAGGTGATGTAAAAGATACTCCTCAAAAGACGGTACGGTATCCTTTTCTTCCAGTGGAGATCTGTCAAGCATTGCATCTGATTCACATGGGAAAAGACATTTTGACCATATGAGTCACTTCAGTCTTTGGATACTTAACAAAATGTACGGTGTGATTTGATGTATGACTAATGCATTTGTGTATTTAAGAGTCTGTGAATGCTAATGGAAGTTACAGAGACGTATCTACAAATGAAGACACTTCAGAGTATACTGGTTCATTAACTTTCATCTGTACATAATCAGCTGCTGGTTTATAGTTCTAAAAAATTCCTTAATGCTCTGCATGTTTTAGGACTGCATTTTAAAGGTCTTTGTTTAAACATCCCACTCATCTACCATTAACCATCCCACTGTATTTTATTTCAGTTCATTTGCAAAGCCTTTACTCCATCTAATTAATACAAATTTTATTGCTTGCTAGGAGCTTCCCTTCTCCAACTTGTCACTTCCAAATACGTTCACGAGAAATTGCAGCCTTCTTCTGTTAATAGCATTTGCAAAGTGACCTTTATTTTCTCTGGATACCTTCATTATTCACAGGTAGTTACTAAGTAACTCGTACGAACGCAGCAGGCGATGCATCTCTTCTTATGAGTTGTACTCTCTGGCTATTGTGGGAGTTGTTGGTGCTGTGAGACTGAGGGCCTGAACCCTCTGATATTGGCTCTACTCTCCATTTGAAAGGGATGCTCCTGAAACAAACTTTTTGAAACTTTTTGATTAACAGGGATTTTCTAATGACAAACTGGGGTTGAAATAGCAAGAAGAAATGTAGAGAAAAGTCCTTATATTTGTCATTCTCCTTAACAAACAGTTTGCAAGAAATAAGTGAAATTTACAGCTGGTAGTAGTCTGAAACACATTGCTATTGAATTTTCTCATTCTTTGAATCAATGTTTATCATGACTATTTAAGACTTTTTTTTACACGCATATGTTTTCAGCTCTCTGATGTATATCCTCTTGACTCATTTCCTTTCCTGCTTTTGGCTATGTTTTTGCACAGGCACTATCATGATATTTGAACACAGTGCTTTGGCACTGCACTCTCATGAGGCATGTGGGCAGAATGGACCAGAAATGAATTTTGAGCTCTGGATCCGAGTTCATCTCAGTTGACATAGGTCAGATTATCTTTGTCTCATCCTTATGCTGTTAGTCATGAGCAGAGTTGTCACAGCATGATAGAGCCAGGAGAAGCAAAAATACTTTCTGACTCTCTCTCAGATAAAATATAGTGTCACCCCAGTCCTGTGCTCAATTTAAAGCTATTCCAGTAGTGATGCCAGACAGTGACTCCAGTACCTAATCCTGCACTTAACAGAGAAATGATGTGACAAAAAAAAAGAATAAGAAACTTTTACCCACTCTGCCAGTAGAACCAGAAAGCATTTTCAGTGATCCCACCACTGACTTTAGACCCAAAAGAAAGGAATAACGGCTCTCTGTCAAGTGTGTCTGCAAAAGTCCCTTCTCAGCCAACATTAACCCCTTTAGGTGGCCAGGATTAACCCATTAGCAGCAGGATTTGCCAGCTCTTGTTACTTGAACCACACAGTAAGTTTTGCTTATGGATCTGTCTGTCTTTAAATAAGAACAAAGGCCAAATGGGTGTAGGAAGGGAGACACCGAGCACACCCTCTTCAGAAAACACAGGCCTCTGTGTGTCAGCCCGCTGCGCTGTCTTAGCACTAAACTCTCCTTGGTAACACTGCGAAACACCTGTTCCTTTCACATTTCATTTGTAATGCCATTATAATAATTGCTCCACAGAGTAGCACTAGAACATTGTCCTTCCTTTCCCAGAAACAGTAAATTGGTGTTGCAACTGCATCTGTCACAAATTGGCTCCGAGGCGTTGTTACAAATGCCAGGTGTATTGTAGTATTTTTCGCCTACAAGGCAGTGCAATTATCGAACACCAACTTGGGATTATTCTGTTTCCCCACGAGAGATGACATCCGTGCTATTCAGCACTCGTCAGAACTGTGACATTACCGTGGCTTTTGCCAGCAGCCACCCGGTGCCGTGCCTTGCAACGTCACCGACTCCTGCAGCAGGCACGGGAGGGCCGATGGTGGCTGCGGGACCTGCTGGGATCAAGCTCCGTAACAGCGATGTCAAGCTGCTGGACTTAATTGAAGGGGAAGATGTGTTGATTTAGAAACAGTGCAGTCAGTGTTGTATTTTCGAGGAGCTCTTAAGCACTTAGTCCTTTGGGAGCCAGCTGTGGAGCTGTGGTCTGGATACAGGCCCTGGCATACTGCAGGCATTGAATAAGGATAGGTTTACTCCATGTTAATATCTGTTTACTCCTGGTATAAAGTTCCAGCAGATTTTTATTTCTTGTTTATTTTGTTGCAAATGTCTTTTGGGAAAGCAAATTTATTCATGTGTCCATGCTCTCGCTTTACTTGACACCTTGACTGGTGTTTTTCATTTTCTTTAAGCTACCCTCAGCTACTGTACTATTTGAAATAAATGGATAGGAAAAGGCAGAAGTGTGTGTTGAGAAAAGAGGGGAGAAATTGTGGTTGGTTTGGTGAGGTGGCAAAGCCTGTCTGAGATGAAGGGAACCTCTTACTGCTGCACCAGTTCTGCTGGAAAGACACAACAGCATTTGATATTGAGAAGCCTTTCATGCAAACTTGACTTTCTGGCTACAGGAGTTTCTTTATTTTTCATGAAAACAGTCTGGTGTCTGATATCTGCAGCTGGTTGCTGTGACAATACTCTGTCCTGTTTATGATTTGAAAATGCACTACTCGTCTCCCTCAGGAGGTTCCTTTCCTTGTGGATCAGGGGCAGGAGCCGATGATGCTCACAGCGTGTCTCGCTGTCTCACTGGACCATCACCCCAGGTGCTCAGGGAAAACTTTTTCCACAAACTTTAATTTCTTTGCAGTGATCAGGACTACCAGGTAGCAGATCAGAGGGAACATCATTGCAATGGTGTATTTGTAGAATTTCTCTGGGCTGTGCATCACCTTGGTTAAAAGAAGGTCAACATTTTGTTGAAGGACACAACCTCATTTCACATCTGAGTAACTACAGCAGGGTGACATGTGGTGACCAGAGTTAAAGTCCAGACAGGAGATCATAGTGATGAGCTTTCCGTCTTGCAGAATAAACCTCATTGGGCTTTCTTTTCACCATAGACTGACCAGTTGTCACAAGACCTCACTGCTTCTCAGGCAAAAGTATTTTAGAAAATCTTATGTCCTTACTGGGGACTGATAGAGAAGCAGAAATACTTCCCTTGCATCTAATCCTAAAGTGTGTCACTATGTGTAGCAGAGCCACCTCATTACCACCTTGTGAACCTTGCAAAATTTTGGGACTTTTGGTGTATGACTCATTCCTCATACCTCTAAAGTCAGTTCTTGCATAGGCAGAGGGTATGTGAGAAGCTAAAATCAGGAGCTTTTAATTGTCAAGGTTTAAAATGCAGAGTCAAAGTTGCTGCCAATGGTGAAAGACTGTATTTGTGTCATCATGCCAGTATGCTGATCCATCAGTGCTGGAGCATGTGAGATACCTGTGTGACAGCTTTCACAAAGTCATACATCAAATTACAGGCACACATGAGTGCCTTTGGAAAATGGCTTTTGAAAAACTCTTTTTCCCCTGACTACACATTCAAATTCTGTGAATAGATCACTGTAGATGAAAAATAGATAAAGAAAATGGATTGGAGTAGTGTAAAATTGAAAAAAATACTGCATAGTATATTCAGGGCGATTGTTTGTAGTGCAGCAGGTAGACAAACACCTCTCCCCTATCTCTCCCTTTCCTATTCACTGTTACAGTGCTGTGGCACGGTAAGAAGCTGTAACAACCTGGTCATTTCTAAATTTTTTTCAAAAGAATGCAACTGTACTTATGAGGAAAAACAAGTCAATCCAAGCAGAGTTTTGTCAAAACCAAATATTACTGTTTGGGGGAAAAGGATTTGGCTTTGGGTCGGGCTGTAGAGCCTTATGGGGAGCGAAAAGGCAGTGTTTATTTTCATTTTCTTCCACCTTCAACCCAAAAGGATGGTGAGGAGCACAGATAAATCTGTATGTTCTGGGGCAACCAACCTGGGGGGATCTCACTAGCTCCTGTTCAGCAGATATAAACAGCCAAGGCAGAGGAACAGTATATGAACATCACAGCAGTGATGTCCACAAGAACAGACAATGCCGGAAGGACCTGAGGTCTTTCTGGCCAGCTTGACCTCTACTTGCTTCCAGCTCCTGTTTCAAATTGTGTTACTGAGAGCATGGATTTAAAGTGTGTTCCAAAACTAAGGGAGATGAGGAGTAAAAAAAAAATGCATATAGCAACAGCAATGTGAGAAGTCTGGTGACTAGTGAAATTGTCTCACCACATAACCAAAGCTGAGCCACTTGAGTCTTATGAAAGGTTTCCTCAGTGGGCCCTGATATGGGTATCTGAGCCACCAGGGGTAGCCAGATATGATGCTTTGACAGTAAGTTTCTTACATATCATGAGCTACAAAAACTGCTCCTTGACCATAAGGACCTGGAAAATAGATACGTGAGGGTAGACATATGTTTCTTACAGTGTGTAAAACGGATCATTTAAAGCTTACAGCCTCTATTTGTTCTGTCGTGAGACTTAGGGAGGTTTGGAGACCTTGGTTTGCGTACATGCTTCTGATACCCTGAATCTCAGTGTGGCTTTGCTTCTGGTGTAAATACAATGAGTACAGAACTGATCGTTATTCTCAAATCCAATACTGCAAGGTCAGTGTCTGTGAATGGTCCATTTTCTTGCATATCCTATAACAACAGCCAGACTGTCCCAGTGATCCGGATTGATGAAGGAACATTAATTTGCACTTCCTGTGGACACAGCCTATCAAACAGTAGGAATGTCAGCAATGTCGGATTTTTATCAATTCAATATATAACAGAAAGAGAGATAATTGTTTCAACTAACAGATAACTATGGGCTAAAATAGCTGTACACCAGGTCTGTTACTGCACCATATAGACTTTTCCCCATAATTTACATTTGTTGAAAACTTGACTTGTCAGCAACAAATGATCTTCAGACTTTACACGATGGCATTTGGTAAAAAAACATGTATCGGTGAAGGGCTACTAAATTGCAGAATCATAACAATTCTCTTTCACATATTCTCCTGACTCTCCTCTACCATTTGCTAATCCATTGCTACTCTTCACATCCTGGTCCTTTCTGTTGTTGCCAATGATCCCTGTCTAAAAATATAAGAGGCAAAGATAACGTTTTCCTTCATTGGATCACTACTCTTCTGAATGTCATTTTTCTTTCCCAGTGGGTGATTCTGTAGCACCAAGTTTATACTGGTTAAACGTACATATATGTAACATCCTGAATTCATTCATGGTGGTGGAACCCAGAGATCTAAGCAGGATATGGGCCTTTTATATCTAGGTCACCAGCGTGCAAATAAGTAGGTCAGTATGGGGTGGAAGTAGGTTATCCAATTGTTACGTGGGGTGAGGGGTGCCGATCCACTTCTCGGGCACATTTTCAGAGCACAATAAAATAGCATCACAACTGACTTTGACATTGACTGGTGTCCCCCCTGGCAATCTCCATGGAGATGCCAAGAAATAAATGGACAAGGAAACAAAATTACCCTGTCACATGGAAGAGGGCATACCCAGGTCTCAGCACAGGCATATTGGGAGAGCAGCACGTAGCCTGGCTGGTGAAGCTTTTGCTTTTCCACCCATTCTGTGCCTGATTAATGGATAGAAAAAGGACTTTCCTTTCCAGGGCTTTATTCTGACACATTTCATCAGCACTATCACTTGAGAATACGTATAAGAGAAATAGTTTTATCCTATTATGTCAGAACAAATAGCAGCCTGCAGGCCTGATTCTCTGCTCCATTATGCCAGTTTTACACTGGTGCAATTTTACTGAGCACTGATGAGCTCCACCAGATTAAAACCAGCACAGCAGTATGAAGATGCAGAGTCTTCGTCTTCCAGAGGATGGAAGATAAAGCTGAAAGGCCCTGCTACATGAATAGTGGTGCTCCTTCACTAAAAAGTAGACCTAGATACTGCAGTTTGAAGTTAGGTCTTTTCTACAGCAAGGAACAGAAAGATGTGGTCATGGTATTTGTGCAATAGTTGTGTTATAGCAGGTCCTGGTTTAGATCTTCCAGCTTTCTACAGCGTTACTCTGAAAGGTTCAGGTTACAAGATGAACCGATGACTTGTTCCCAAAGCTGTATATTCTGAGCAATGCCCCACCTCAGACCTGGATAAAAGCATCTTGCAAAGTGTTGGGAAGAAGGTACTTGTGCAGTGTCCATTCTGTGGTTTCCTTGTAAAGAAAGAGCAGGGGAAGGTACTTCTCTTTACAAGGGAATGTGAAGCAGATGCCATGTGGTGCTTTGTAAGAGCAGACTCTTGCAAACTACTACCAGGTTGTTTTGGTTTTTTTATTAGGATCCTCAGATGCACCTCAAGATGAGGAATGTCTAAATTTGCAAAGCTAGTCCATAGTTTGTCCTCGTTTTCTAAGTTCCTCCAAGTTGGCCCCACGCAGCCAGTGAGCTTGAAGAAGCAGTAGGAAGTGGTCAGACCATGTCCCACTCGCTTGGCTTATGTAATTTCTTTGCTCATCTTCCAGTGTGCTATCTCCCCATCCAGGCTGATTTGGATATAAAATCAAATTGAAATGGAGGAGAAGGAAGTGAACCTATTCATTAATCCAAATAAATCAGACAAATTGTGTATGTTATGTTTATATTTCAGCTTTTAACTGAATTATTTTTAAGTACAAATGCATGTGATCTCAAAGTCTTTCAACCCCTGCAATGAGCCTCAGCTGGCCCAGAAAATCTTCTGTGACAGTTTGACAACAGGAGTAACTGAGCAGCACATGCAGAAGGGTGGAATGTCAGATGCCATGTTAAGCAAAGAGGAAACATAAATGTCTACAGTGGCCTCAGCTTTGTTTAAAAAAATACACTGAAAAGAAACTAGAGTGCTTTTAGGTATTTTTTCACAGGAATTACTTTAGTACCCACCCCTGTAATATCTGATTGCTCTATTCAATAGACTTGCCCTTGCTCTCTGCTTTGTCCTAGCCCTATCTTAAGGCTGCAGAGCCTTATAAAAATCAGGAGCACTGCTATTATCTGCAGTTTCCTGGGTGCAGCATGACATGTGATCCAAGAACATCCTTCCTCTCCACTTCCCATCTCCCCAGATAACAGCGCTCTGCAGAATTCACTTCAGTCACTATTCAGTGCTTCCAAAACCCCTGTTTTTTCCTTTGCTGCAAGCTAGAGATTGCTGGTACATGCAACTTAGTGTGATTCTCTTCGATTTTATGAGTTACCTGTTTGCTTTGTTGGGCACAGTTTCTTGCATGGTAGGAAAAAAAAAAAGAACTCATTCAAATGTACGGTAGAAGAGTATCTGCTTGGAAATTACTTGATTTTTATCGTGGAAATAAATATTCTCAGAAACTGTAGTTAAGAATCAGCATGTGTCAGTCTCCTTAAGGTTTTTCCTTAGGAATAGATATTATAATTTATGTATACAAAATAGTTTTGAGGACAAATAGTTGCTATTTAGTTCCAGATAGAAAATTTCAGAGACCTTAAATAGATCATGTTCCGAAACTCACTGTAAGGTAGGTAAGTAACACGAATCTCACCACCTTTTAACTCTTCACCTGCTGTGGGCTCACTGACTGAGGGAGGCACGGGCTACAGCTACACCAGTACATTAACGTCCAGGACCACTCTCTGGACTGAAGCCAACTGTGTTCCTATTCTTAAACTCTCCTGCCCTCCAAAACAGGATGGGTGCACCCAAACTGCCTACAGAGAATGGTACTTGGCCTACTCTAGCTGTGCCCAGAGACAGTTTGGGAGGCAAAATTGTGCTGGTCATGGCTCAAACAATTTAACAAAGTCAAGCTGAAGTCCCAGCAACAAATTACAGTTGAATGTTCCCTGCTGTCGTTTAACTTACCTGCATAGATACAGCCAAGAGAGAGCTTGTGCTGCACGACAGAATATAGCTCCTGAATCCCAGTTCTTCTTTCCATGGCCTGAGACTTCAGATCCAATGAAGATTTTGCACTGTAGATCTTGGTGTCTACTCAGAGCTAGGGAAGCAGATCTTGGGAAAAGAGAGTGAGCAAAAGATGGTGCCACATAACCTAACAAGATCTGTTTGTGTCTTTAACTATAAATTATATTATTCCTGTAGTTAAAGAGCTAAATTCACCATCAGCAGTGTATAAAAAGTTAACATATTTGCAGGAAAAATCTAAATGTGACTATGAGTCACATTTCACTTATACTCACATTTCTACACAGCCCTTTCACAGTGCTTTTGCTCTAGGCAGAACTTCCTATGATTAGTCATGCAATTCAGACTATTTATCATGGCAAGAGAAGTTTTCTGAGTGCTTGCAGAGAAAGCCCATGACTTTTCATGAGCTGTTTACTTTCACGACATTTCAGGAGAGACAACAAAACATATGGAAAAGAGGAAGAACGGACAGACTGTAAGGAAACCAAACTAGGGAAATATTTTGATTGTAGGGGAACCTGACTAGTCAGAGTCCTTATCTGTGTACAATACTGTTTATTTTCCAGTTAATTCTGGATACTGGATAACAAGACAATTGTGAAGGAGGTTTCCTAGCAGGTGGGACTGTTTTATGGCCCATTAAGCTGTTGCAGAATAACCACAAAGAGTGAATTAAATCAGTACCTTCAGCAAAGCTCTGAAAGGCAGAATTGCATCCTCATATGTATGTATTTCATACACTTATACCCTGCCCTTTTGTGTTAAAGGCATTTGTACATGCAATTTCCCTGTACTGAAGAAAGAGTATATATTAGGCATGCATTGAGCCAAGGGAAGGTCAGCAATATTGCAAGTCAGCACAGGGGAACCTCGGTAGGCAAGGGAGACTTTGAACTTCCAGCAGCCATTTCAAGCCAGAATTATGAGACAAAAAAAAAAGACTTTGGACACTCCCTATGCAGCTTTATAAGGTGAGAGAATAAGCAAGGTATCCGATACACACACAATCACATTTTCACATTTCTCTGCCACCATGCAATAATTCACTGGAAATCCACAGACTTTTTTTTTGATTACTGGTACCCTCATAAGGTCTATAAGTAATAAGAATTAACCAAGAATAATGATGTTACTGAACTAGCATGTGCATACCAAGACGACAGAAAAAATACTAGCTAAGCAAAGAAAAATTTTTATTAGGTTTTCATTAAAGTCAGATTTTCTACATCTTTCTGGTGGGCTATACAGTATATTGCTTGGGCAAAGAAAAGAACTGATTCCAACCCCCAAAGGCTAGTAATGCTAGATATCTGTTTCTCTGCACACCATTTTTGAGTTAGCTCCCTCTCTGTCCACGCACGTATCGGTATGATTCTTTTATACCAGTTATGGGGTAAATTCTACATTTGGGAATGACCTCCCCTGTTACTGATGTGGCAAAACACTTTCTTAGAAATCTGCTGTGTGTGATCACAAATTGCATTCAAATCTTGGAAGTCTTTATTTGTAGGTAGTCTGGAGCTTAGATAACACTTTGCAACACACTTTTCTTGAGGCTTGGAAAAATCACAATCAGTTTCAGTAATGCATTTTTAAAGAAAAGTTGAATGTATTCCCCTACTAGCTTCAAAAGTATCATGACAATTGGTTATTGAGCGTTTGCAAAAAAGATCTGATAATGAAATATGCTTCAGGCTGCTTCTGTCCTGTGCATAAAGCATTAGATTATCTTAATACAGCATTAAAAGGCTGCCTATCTCCAGGGCCTGTTCCCCCTAGTAATGCACACCTGTAGGATGAATGCCCAGAAAGCACAATTAGACTCCTTGTTTTTCATAACACATGATCCTCCCACCAATGAGAAAAAGTAAAGGCTTTCAGTTGACAGAAATAGGCAGAGGTGTTGTGTATTTGTTTCCTGCTCCTTCTCATCTCCTGCCATTTGTGGTTTATCTCCAGAAATATTCAGAGGCTGTGGCTGGTGTCTTCTGGAGACAAAACTCACCAACCTTTGCTGTTCTCAGTTCATAGACTGTACCCTTGAGAAGGCTGACACTGACACACTTGGGATTTCAATTGGTTCTTCAAGCTGTGTCAAATCAAACTTCAACCATGTGTGGAAAATATATGCAAACCAGTTATCTCCTCCTGAAACCATTCAGAGCCACACAGGGAGGGGTTCTTGAAAAAAAACCAATGAAACAACACCCTACATATCTTAATATTTCTATGTCTTAGTATTTATATATTTATATGTGTATGTAATTATTAACAATCCTCTTGGGAACTGAACAGAAGGAAAGCCTAACTTTTATAATGAACTGAGTAACATACACTCATGTGACAGTTTATTTTCACTATGAGAATCTGAGAGACCAAGGGAAAAAAAGCTAAAACCCCAAGGGATCTAAACTGCTCCTGGGTTTTGAACTCAGGCCAACGTATAATATTTAAGGCTGGTGCTTTTCAAGAGCTTCCAAAGAATGTACAAGATGGAAAATGAAATACATAGTCAAATCTTGACAGGTTTTTTCAACAAATGCAGTTACTTGTTGCAGTGATGAGGCTGTGGTCCATAACAAGGAGAATTTTGCTGAAATGCTGCAAGGGAATGGATCTGAAGCAGCTGGAGGAGAGAAAATGTCCATCCTAGTGGGGTATTCTCTGGGTTTTTGCTGTGCCTTCCCTATAAATTTCTGATCTACCTGTACTTATCCCAGAAGTTGAGCAGAAAGCAGTGTGTTTTGTGTTTTTTTCAGAAGCCGTGCAGAAATTGCTGTTTAGGCAGCCACCTAAATTAGTGCTGACTGGTCAACTTTTCTTCTAAATCCCTTCAGAGCAAACAAATGAAATGGCGATGACAGCCTTTCCATGCCTAGCAGCATTAATGTGGCCACTTCTCTATCTCCTTAACAGATTTACACTAAATGTGGGCAGGTTTGAGATCTCTTTCACTACATTTGTTTGAAACCGATTAAAGTTTAAAAGGTATTGCAGGTAGCAGCACTGATGAAGAGGGAAAACTGATGGACAGGCAGACAGACAGCAGTTCACTTAAGTCTTGTTTCCTTAGGAACCAAACTGAAAGCAAATTAGAAATGTTAAAAAACCCCAACCTTCTCGCTTGTGCTTTGTAGTTAACAGATCTGGTTTTAGTGTTATTGTTGCTATGGGTTCATTGTTATTGTGTACTTCATAATATAATAGTACCAAAGAGGTTTAGCGCCAAGAGATAAGACGTAGGTTTGTTGTCACATTAACTTCCATGCAGTCCAAGGCATATGATGCTGTGCTCTAATTAACAGTAACTTCAAACCCCTTAATCTCAAATTAGCATGCTCAACCGACCTGTAGTTAAGAAAAGCCAAGGAATGTGTGCTGGTCATTCCTGGCCGGTGACAACCACCATCAAGATCCAGTCCTGCTAAATCCAGAAACATTTTTTATTCAGCATCATCTTGCTGCAGGCTGTTCTTCCTCTCTGCTCCCAAAATGGAGCAAAAAGGAGGACAAGTTCTCCTCTTATTCATACAGTCGAAGCTCATAAGTAAAACACACCCCATGTAGACTTGTCCTTGCTTTGTCTTCTGTCTCCAAAGCCCATGTGTACTTGACTTCAGCCATCCCTCTCTCTGGCCATACATTGTACTTCTCTAACATCCCTCTGGGTGTGCTCAGTGATCACTAAGCACTGGATGGAGCACAGCAGCAGTGACCTGCCTTCTCACTGGCCAAGCCCTCAAAGTGGCCTGAAACACTCACTTGGCCTTGGGGTAACTGCTGGAATGCCAAAGATATAGTAGCAATGCTAATTTCTACCACATTAGGAGGTCAAGCAAGCTATGCCTTGTCATGGTTTAAACTCAGCCTGCAACTTAGCCCCACCCAGCTGCTCACTCACTCCCCCGCTGGTGGGATAGAGGAGAAAATCAGAACAGAAAAAGGGAGAAAATATGTTGGTTGAGATAAAGACAGTTTAACAACTACAGAAAAAGCCGTGCACACAAGCAAAACAAGACAAGGAATTCATTCACTACTTCCCATCAGCAGGCTGCTGTTCAGCTATTCCCAGGAAAGCCAGGCTCCATCACATGTAACAGTTACTTGGGAAGACAGACAGTGTAACTCCAACTTCCACCTTCCCTTTCTCCTTCTTACCCCAGCTTTATATGCTGAGCATGATGTTATATGTCAGGGAATATCCCTTTGGTCAGTTGGGTTGAGCTGTCCCAGCTGCGTGCCCTCCCAACTTCTTGTGCGCTCCCAGACTACTCACTGGTGGGGTAGTGTGAGAAGCAGAAAAGGCCTTTGTGTAAGCACTGCTCAGCAACAACTAAAACATCCCCAAATTACCAACATTGTCTCCAGCACAAATCCAAAACATAGCCCTGTACCAGCTACTGTAAAGAACATTATCCCATCAGCGTAACCTTACCTTCTCGCAAAGGAAATACTTTCCAATTCTTCTCTCTGAGGAGGGATATATTTCCTGCCTGTGAGTATGTGAGAAGGTAAAAAACAGAAAAGGAGTTTAATCTAGAATACATTACTTAGTCAAGAAATAAATACGAACTGATAATGAATGCCTGTAACCTGATCATTCAAAGGTTTCTAATTGTCAGAGGAATAGGGTAGTGAACGATTAGAACAGCGAAGGAGACGAAAACCTGGTAAATTAAGCTCGGTGAACATAAGGGGAAGATAAAGGCAGTAGCCTACCAAAGGTTTGTGTCTGATGAGCTAGCAGTACCTTCCCTCCTAAACTCTTCAGATCTGCTCTCATACCAACTCCTCCTCCTAACTCCAATGCTGAAGGTGAAATTAGCTGGAACAACTAGGTTGTGAGTTATTCCATGCAAAACTACCTCCTTCATGTGGAGACCAGCGTGCAAAAAGGATCACAATGTCACCTAGTGCCAATGGCCACTGCCATGAAGTGTCATCTCTACCATATTCACAGGGCCCTCATTTGTGGTCCTGACTCTGATCCACTGCTGCTGCTGATCATGCTTTCTAATTACAGCATTAGCTGTGGCTTCCAACTTGCCCCTAGTTTCTACCAAACTCTCCTCTTTGAAGCCACTGTCAGCCCTTGTCTCCCGCCAGCTTTAGGAAGTCCCTGTGCTGGCAAGGACTCCATCAAACTTTCCACCAGAATTATCCACATGCCTCCCTCTTCCTCTGAAAATCAAAAAGGAAATAGGTACTCAGATTTCGTGGTGATGCAAATCCCTATAAAACCTCTAAGAAGGAAGTAAAACAACTAAATCAGCCAGTCTGTCTTTTGCCAGCCCTCAAAAGACCTAAAATGACATCTACAGCATTAACCTAAACTGGAGGACTAGGGAAACTGGGTCTCTGCCTCAGTTTTGTATTACCCTGTGTAAATCAGTAAAAGTCAGATTCACGGGTCACACACAACTAGACCTTTGTTGTTGTGCTCCATGATTGTCTGCTTGTCCTGCCAAACAACAGCACAGACTAGCACAGCCCTTTTAAAGGCTTTGCTCCTCATCAGGATTTAATTATGAAAAATCTGCCTGCTGCAGAAACTTGTGGTCTGGGATTCAGTGGTACAGGCTTATTATGTAAAGGGATACCAGCCTGCCTCTCAGACATGTAATGCCGACCCTTTTCTTTGCTCAAACACTCTGCTGGAGCAACTGTCGGCAAACAGAAGAAATAAGTCACTGCTGGGCAGCTCCGTGAGTCCAAATGCTACAGTACATAGGAAAGAGCAATAGCATAGTTTTCCTGTTCCAGGAAGAAGTTCAGTCATGTATACCAGGTTAAGCCAGGACATGTGGCATGTCTAGAAGTCCTCTGATATGTACAGTCTTGTATCTCTCAATCCATTTCTTTATCGGGCCAGGGTGGTTTTGGTTGGGTTTTTTTGACTTTTCTAGGTAGCAATTAGCTTTTGAGATGCACACAGCCTTCTGCTTTGCATGTGCAAGTGGTCAGAGTTTGCACAAGACTTTTCCTCCTTTGTGTGTTTCACGTGCTAGTAAGGTTCAGAGATGGGGCTTGGATTAGAGGCTTCTGAAGAAACTCTGTGTGTATGTACCAAGGCTTATGTTGACAGTTTAGGGCTGGATTCCAGATGACATCTCGGTTCAGGACAACACGTAGGCACACACTTTGGTCTATTAAAACATGGAGCCTAATTAGAACACACCCTTTTCTTTGAGCCAGCAGTGAATCAATGTAAAAACCAACTGCCTGGCTCAGCCAAGACTGTGAATGCTGGGACAGACTGGAAGGGGGGATGAAAACCATGAGAAAGAGTGATAATATTATATGTTTTTACTGTGTCTCAAAGTTCAGGCCAATAAATCTGGGCCAGATAAGTGTTGTTTGTATGAAGAAGTGAGACCTTGTTCTAGTCAGTTTACAAAGTCATGTCTATATGAAGAAAAATATTTTTAAGAAGGCATTGATTATGCATTTTACACTAGTATGTTAAACGTGCTTTGGCACCTATTGAGGACTCAAAGGAAAACTGATCTGCAACATTAGTCATATGAGATTGCTTTTTATTATAGCTACAGATAATAAATAGAGCTCTGAAACTGCAAGGAAGAAAGTACAAATGCAAAAGTTCCTTTAAACAGCATGCTTGCTGTATATAATTAATGCATTAAAAAAATTCATTTTACTATATAATAAATCTGCCCCTTCATACTATTTGGAGCCATGTCTGCTGCTACCAAGGGAGAAAGAGGAGATTATCTTTTTTTCTTTTTCCTATCAATAAGGGGCTAATAAGTTCACAGGAGAACTGTATTTATATATTGCCCACTGTATCAACAGGAAACAATAGAAGGACATGAAGAAAAGACCAGAATGAGCAGAGAAACTAAATGAAGTGATGGAGACCACAGTTCCTCTTAGGAGCTGTCTTGAAGGTTGGCATGTGCCAATACAATAAGGCAAGTGGAGAGTCTATAAACACCCTGCTGTGGAAGATAAGATACGTTGTGACCACGATATCTTTCATACCAGTGATGGTATCAGTGTCAGCAGAAGCGTTGGTTGGTCTCGTTTTGGTTAAGAAAGCAGTTGTGTCAGCAGTCTCGGCAGTTCTGCCACTTCTGACTTGAAAAATGATAAAACCCAAGTGTGATAAAAGCTTGAGAAAGACTTTGATATGGAATCCTACCAGTCATCTTCTCATCAATGTTTTGAGAATGTAAGTATGTACTAAAACCCAAAGTTTTGGTATCTCAAAGTGAAATTATATCTCTAACTGAAATCAGCATCTCCAAGGAGCCGAGGGGAAACTTAAAGGGCTGTTTAAAGACAGATACCTGTAATTCTTTACATGTAACATCTTGAATTAAACTGTACTCCAGCTATTTGAATAATATGTAACTACTTTTTTAGTAAATAATAAAAAACACTTGTTGAGTGGGACAAGCTACTTTTATTCTCTCAGATTGTCCCAGCTTGACTTCTTACAGCTTAGAAGATCTGCAGATATTACTCATCAGGCCTCTCAGCCCCACAGCTAGTTTAAGTCTGGACCCTTCCCACACCTGCACTGGAACTGGTGCATCCTCTGGGATTTGGACATGCTTTGAACGGCTTTGCCTTCCTGCTGAAAGCTTTTGGCTGCTAAAGCTCAGTCCCACTGATGTCGGTGAGACCCGTGCAGGTTTCAGTACAGGTCTTCCAGAAGTTGAGCATGGCTCTAACAGAACTGTTATCTAAGTTCTCTGTCTTCATCTGTTTTCCTCTGTATATACTTATACTTGTATCAAATACTGAATCTTATCTTTCTGGATTTTTTCATAATTTATTTTTGAATTTGCATTTTTTCCTTAAAAATTTCAACGCAGAAGCTTAAAATATTGACATATGTGCATATTTATATATATGTAGTATACAGAGAATGATAAATAAGGTTTAATAATTTATTTTTGATGGGGAAAATATAGAAAATGGAGTAAGATTTTACATCGACTAACTGGAAATGACAAAAGAATTAATACAACATCCCATCCACACACATGTTTTGAAGATACTTCTTCTCATAAGAATTTTTACAGTGCTTTGTCAGTTTTGGACATCTCAACATTTAAAAAAATATTTCGAGTGTGAATATAGGTTCAGAGTAAATAATTCTGAAATTACAATTCTACAGGATTGGTAAAGCTACTTATCCTTTGTAGCAGTTTTATTAGCGTGGCTAATTTTGTTAATGAGCAGTGTGGGGCTGTTATCATCCATAGTTCCAATACAACTTTTGAAGTACCTTTGTTAATACAGACGCCACAAAGGCCAGCCAGTAGAGGGGGCACAGAAGCCAAAATGCTGGTTTGGTTATTATGTGTTGACAGACAGTTTTTCTTTACACCTACGTGTGTACACGTGTGTGTGCATGCAAAGAGCAGAAGAGAAGCATTTTCACATGCTTTAATTTGCCTTTACTAATTCACCCTCAGTGAGAACGTGTTCTGTCTTAATTACAGAAAAATATTCTTAGAGATTCTTATTAAAGATGTCGAAAGAAAGTGTATTTGTAGAGGATATATAGCATTGGCCATCTGATGATTTGCATCATGTATTTAATTTTCCAGTAACAGAGCTAGAAATTGCCTGTGTGCTTTAATACTGAATTGAAGAGCAGGAGGGATAGAACGGATCTCAAATACTTAAGGAGTTCTAGGCTCCTTATTGGCAGAATACTATGAGCTTATAAGTTGAAATTTAGGGAATGGCCAGTTCCAGAGTCTGTAGGCCTGGTGCTGCAGGTATGGGAGTCCCAGAAGCCCCCAAGGGAACAGACAGAGGTAGACTCAATGATGACCAGTCGCTGTGGTCAGATGGAACATGGGCAACTGCCGGAGAGCAAGAACAAAAGTAAAGCAGATGCCCAGAAGCCAGACACGCGTAGGGAGGTCAGAAGGGGACAGATAAAGGATTTCACTACTTAAAAGAGGGAGAGAGACAGTTGGAGGACAAGCAGGAACACCAACCACCGAGAGAAAATCCACACAAGCACTGACTCAGTCAAACATCCTGCTCCCCAGAAAACCAAAGGGAGGAGGATTAAAGTGGTTCAGATCGAAGAAACATCTAACACAATGGTTCCTTGAGAGGGAATTCAAGGAATACAGGAAACAAAGGGGGAACTCAATATTCTTATAAAAATAGCACTTCATTGTGTGCCTTGGGACCCCGGTGTGCATGAGGAACAGCCACAGATGGTGTTCGCTAAAGCCTACTTACCCAGGACACAGCCGGTGAAGGCCCATCGGAAGTCATTTCGTAATCTCACATGAGAATTAAGCTCTGGACAGCAAACTTCGGGTCCACATAAGGAACCAAACTGTCTTAAAAGACAAGAGCACTTCTATCCCTATTTTGATTTTGGCCCATCTCTATCTTTTTTTCCTGCCAAGTTGGTGTTTAATTCAATAGCCATTTTGCTTGAGTCATGAGGTGAGGACTAGGCCTGAGACAGCAAAACATTGCAATATGTGAATCTGCAAGGGACATGCTATTTCATGATGTTTTCAAGAATTTTAGCGTTGGTCTTAAGAGCAAATTCACTGTATGTAGCATTGGATGATGATACTAGCTGTAAATGTTTGTGACGGCCAATGATAGTTTCTGTTATGACTCTTTCTTACGTCTTTTTTGGTAGACAGCTGGTTCAGAAGTTTGCAAACAATGGTTTTCCTCCCTGGAATATACTACAAACTGGATTTACTAGTAGTATGAGTTCGCTATAAACAAAATCTATTACAGCAGAACAAAGGTGTAGGGCTTGGTGGGGCATTAATGCCTCTGTCATCACTTTTGCACTGCTACCAACAATGCAGAAAATAGTATTTTTAATGATATTCAGTTTGTTTTTAAATCCCTGGTTTTAGAGGTCATTTGATTATGAGACAACTACAAGCTTTCATTTCTTTTGAAAAGTAAGTAGTTAGCTCTCAGGCCTGTGAAAAATAAATTGGAAACACAGCCCTGGCATGAACCCGAGAGTTCAAGAGCTAGCCGTTGAAGAACAGTTTTTAAGGGCTTCCTTATGACTTTTCATATGAGTTTTTCGTATGCCATATTAGCCATAATGTCCCTGCTTGTTTCCAACAGCTCTCCACAGGTCTGGAGAATTAAGCTTCATCTCCTGCTCAGTGCATAGAGCCAACACTATGGACACCAACTGAAAGTCTGTCCCTAGAGTCTTTATTGAGGCGTGTTGCACACAGGCAAAGGGATACTCTAATTACAGGCATATAAAGGAGAAAAGCCATCCCCAGAGAGAAGAAGGTGATCTCGAACAGGGTGAACACCACAATGACAAATTAAATGACCTTATTGTACGATAGCAACCCTTGTCCACGGAGAGGTTAGTTAAAGCAGAACGTAGTGCAGATTGCTCCTCTGCATAACCTTCAGCAGACGCTTTCCATCTTGTGTTGGAAAATGATCGCCTTAGAAAGAGCCTGATTTTTGACTGATACTTGCTTGACACTTTTTTTTTTCTACATAATAAAAAATGCTTATGCTTTAATAGCTTTGCAATGTTCCTCTGCTTCCTTCCATCAGCAATGACCAGGTATATTCTTAGTTCTCTAAATAGTACATCTTGCTTAAATGCTCTCTGTAAGATCAGTAGGAGAAACCATACCAGTGGGAGATGCCACTCATTTTAGTCTTAAAACTATTTAGTGCTTTGTAGTTAAGAGTTCATAATCACAGTACAGCTTTCTCCATTGAAATGTCATAATCACAACTGGCTAAGCTAGTTCACTGGACACAAAAGCTGTCAGTACCCCTCACTGACAATAAATACTCTTAAGCATCCTACTAGGCACAGGTAGTTTTTTTTCTGGCAGAAAGCACTTGTTGGGCGGAAGACTCTCTTCTCTCCTGACAGACTATAATTCTGAGGACTCCATCTCTTACTAGATTACAGAAGTGAAATTGCAAGAAAGAAGCTAGCAGAAAACTCCAGCTAATGTAGTACATAGTCTAAGAAGCTGAGCCTACCATGAACATATATGTCCCTTTGCTTCTCACTTCAGCCTCCCGCAGAGATTCACTTCTACTCTGCTTTGCTACTCTGATGCAATGGACCTCGGGGCAGATAGAGCCTGCCTGGGGAGGAGACAAAACTTTTAAGGGTCGACTATGTCACAAACTAGCTGGTGAACAAAGGACCACCACAATGTTCACCACGTTGCTGCCCATTGCAGAGAATGTTTTTTGATCTAGTCTTTTGATGATAAATGCATTGTTCATCTACACTATTCTATTTCTCCTGTTATGTATGCTGGGTGAGCAATCTGGAGCCGGGCGACCGCAGCCAAGTCTCATTGCAGGATTAGAACTCACAAACACACAGCAGAGCCCATAAATATGACTTTTAGTAGGTATTTTTTAAACGGAAGATCAGTAAACAAAACCAAATCAAACAACACAAACATTGTCAGGGGAAAAAAACCATGACTATCCCCAAATAAAGCCCTTCTTCCCAAGCTCACAATTGCCTTGGGGAGAGAAGGACATGGCTACCAACATAACAAAGGTTAATTATGTAGTACAGCATGCAACTGAATGGATATTACACAGTGCAATACAGTAATAAACGCATCAGAAGAACCGAACGTGGCAGGCAATTACAGATGGTGTGCGTGCTTCTCTGTGCTCTTATGACTGGGCTGCACAGGGGCAGTTGCTTGCCTCAGTTTTCCTAAATAGCTGCTAGTATTGCAAGCGTGCTGCCGGCCATTCCCTTTGCAGTTCTTCCTGCTGTGGAGCCTCTCTTAGAAGAGCTCTCCCACGTGGTTTCTCTTGCATTAAAAATCTATGTGGGGAAAAGCCCAAGAGGTGTGAGGTTCCTCTTGGGTTTAATTTCTCCTGCTGATGTATATTAACCGGGTAGGTAACTTGCAATTAGTTTGTGTATAAACGAAGACTTAAACACAGGAGGCCTGGCTCAGGCAAACCGAGGAGGGCGAGGTGGCAACGCCTCGATCCTACACTCTTTGGTTGCCCTTCCAGGGATCCGGCGGGTACCGGTGAGCACCCACAGCCCTTCCCAGGGCACTACGAGGCCGGGCACATCTGCCAGCCCGGCAGCCTCGCTGCTTGCCAGGCCGTACCTGCATCTTCGGCCGCTCGGCCCCGATGTCCAGACACTCCGTGGTGGCCGGCGAGACCAGCCCGGCCCGGCTCCGCTCAGCCGCAGCCCAGAGGAGCCGCGGGGCGGAGTCAGGCCACGCTTTGGGCCGCCACCGCCCCCGACAGGAGGGAGGGACGGAGGGAGCGGGCGAGGAAAGAGCCGCTGTCGGTGAGAGCAGCGAAGTAGAGGGAGAAACTTCGG
>VWZK01007123.1:67168-107011 GCA_013396935.1 Baryphthengus martii
CTTCGGTGAGAGCCGGGAGCGCCGCGGAGACAAAGTCCTCGGGGCTGCGGCGCTCCGCACCCGCGGACAGGTAAGGCGGGGGGCGGCTGGGCGGCAGGTTGCTAGCCCCCGGCAGGAACTGCCGTGTATCTGTGGTGAAACATGTTCTCCGCTGTCCATCTCTGCGGCCGGGAGCGGGNCCGCTGCCACCTGCGTGTGCCTGTGCCCGGCTCTTTAATGAGCGTTTACTGGGGAACTCGGCTGTGTCAGGTAGTTAATGCAGCACAGGGCTCAGCAGTTTCAGAAAACACAGATGAAAATTTTCGCGAAATGAAAAGATTTGCTGTCACAGATCTTGGTTTAAAGATGGTGGAGGGGGGGAGAAGGCCTTCAAATTAAGAGGCAAAAGGGGAAATAGTGTAGTGAACAATGACAAGATCCAAAGGTCGGCTTTGTGGAAATAGTTTTAAGTCTGGTGAAGATGGTTTGATGACTTTTGTACCAAGTTTTAATAACGTCAATTTTGCCTTTTTATATGTCTGACGAGCTTTTGTCATTCCCCGAGAGAGCTGTGTGTATGAATCAGAGGGTGCCATCCTGGGTTCACTACACATCCAGAGCTCCCACTAAAATTAATTCAACGTTTTGTTTTAAATTAACAGCGGGATTAATGGTCGTTTTCTTTAATCAGCTTTCAGTAAAGCTATACAAGAAAATCCCACTGGAACCGCTGGGATCTTTGTATATGCAAAGAATGTGAAAGGAAACCAGTACTTTGTATGACCTTTTTTATCTAACTTAACTTACAATAATGTGCTTTTATGTTTTTGGCATGAGTGAAACTTACAGTCCTGCAAATATTTCTCTATGTGTTTGAGTTTGTTTCTGTGATTGGTCACTGTGAGACGCATCGGCTGGTTGCAGAGAGGCTTGCTCTCTGTAGTTGGGGAAAACATGAAATCTTGCTCTGTGTGCTGTTGTAGTAGGATGACCTGCTGTGGTCTCACTGCACCCTCTCCCATACACCAGTTGATCTGACCCTGTGGAAAAACAGCTCCAGGAGCCAATGTAGCAAAACCCTAACCCAGCCCTAGACGTTTGTAGCAGGAGTTTTTTGCAGCTTTGTCTTCCCAGCGGAGTTTCTTGGAGAACTGCTGAGCCCCAGTGCGCTCGGAGAGGGTGGGGAGGGAGAACCATCCTTATCGGTCCGCTGTCAGTGACAGTCAAATGATGGTACTTTGAGTGATTTAAACTGGCATAACTTGGTGTCACCCTGGCAGCCCCTGCCTACTGCTGCCTCCCTTCCCCATTCATACCAGTACGAACGCTTATGCTGCCCTGCAGTGAACTGGATCTTGATACTGAGCAAAAATCAGATTTAAATTTAACCTGGATCAGTTCCATGATTTGGCTCACTGGGGCTAAGAGTAGAGGAAAGAGGGTGTGGAGAAGGCAGGGCTGTTATTTTTGAGGTGGCAAAACTTGATATTGCTGCTGAAACAGCTTGTGGAGCTGCAGTGTGACTATAGGTGCTCCCGGCTGCCTCTTCCCCTCCCTGTGTCCCCCAGGAGCCTCTCCAGTAATTTTGCTTATAACCTTGAGAGCCTTCCCTCCCTGGGTAAAAATGAGTCTGCAAATTAATACATTAAGAATAATGGAGTAGTGTGTAACAGAAAAGTTAAGCAAGTATCCACGTGTTTGCATAATTATTTTGGACAACAGCAAACACTATAGATAGCACAGCACAACATGTAGATTTAGAAAGGTGTGTGAGTTTGTAAGCAATTAGGGGGTTTTGCTGTTCTCTGCAGTGTGTCTGTCTAGCACTTAATGTGCAGGGTGAGCCAGAAGTTTTACAGGCTGTTATGATGCTTAGTAGCAGTAATTATCACATGGGTTTGTGACAGGAATGGGTGAAAGAATCTGAGTGTGTTTCTCAATCCCAGAGCTGGTTGAAAAGTAGAAGTTGGTTCCCAGCATGAGACAGCAAAGTCCTTGCTGCAGCAGAAGATAGGGAATCTGTCCTTTCTCTTCCTCACTACACCATCCCAACATGTTGCTTGCACTGTCTCTTAGTGTGAAGCAAATCAGGTAACTGGTCAGCCTGAAAATTAGTGCTCACTAGTGAAGAAACCATCAGTATACTGACTGAACTGCTCCTGTTTCAGCACTTGTAATGGCATGAAAATCCATGGCCAGGGATGGAGGGTGATGTGAGACTGTCCCCCTTTTAGGGGCAGTGTAGTTTTAGATGATGTTGATAGTGCAGTTCCCTCCTTCTGTCCCCGTTAATTGCAGTCTCTTGAAAAGCTGGCAAAAGGTGTTCATTTGGTACTCAGGTCCTGAGGACCACTTACTGTCTCATGTTAGATCCCTACTGTAAGTATTTTGACTATTTGTTACATACAGAAGAGAGGCAGGCCGTATGTTTGTGTGCAGAGCTTGACGGCATTGATTTATGGTGTTTGGGCATTCTTCCCCTTGGGTCATGGTGCAGCTCCTCATGGGGTTGATAGTGAGTTGGTTGAAGAACTGTTGTTTGTTTGTTTTGAATAGCAGATGTGCTTCCAAAACCTGCATTTGTTAGTCAGATCTGAGCTCTTCCATGCTCAGCTGATGGCATTACCATCCATCACTGCTGAAGACCTCACTGAATGCCTGCAGGGAGTGATGTGGGTGCCATGCCTACTGACTGCACTAGTGAGCTCCTTGAACTCTCTGCTTGTATTTGCAGTGACAGATTCAACAAAGACCTTGAGTTTGATAGTGCATAGCCATATTGATGAGGGTCCTTAATGTTGCTGTGGAATACCCTTACAGACTGGCAGAGTTGCCATACTGTTTAGAGCCAAGGTGAGGTTCTGATGGTGCCAAAGTGCATTACTTCTGAGAATGGAATAGTAATAATATAATAATGGGAGAGAAAAGTTCTGACTGTTTCTGTGTATACTCTCAAATTCTCTATGGGATTCCCCCCCCCCCCGCCCCAAAGTAAGTTGCAGCAACACAGAGTAATGCACTGGAAAAGTTTGGACAAATGCTACCAATGAGATTATATAATACAATAGCAAAGGAATTTATTGTGAAGCCTGTTCTTGATTCAAAGACGAAAGATTTTCCCTAGTGGATTGTGGATAGTTTATAGCTTCCTCTCCACTCCCAAAAGCGTATGTGTCGTACTGTGTAACCGCAGAAGTATATGGTAACTCTTTTTCAGCAAATGGTTAGTGAGGCCTTTAATAGCAGATGTAAAGCTTGTAGTTTGTTGCTTGGGCTAGCATAGCTGAAAATAGATTTTACTGTTGGTGGTAATTAAAATATGAGCACTTTTCTGGGCTTTGTTTCTATTTCTTGTAGACCATGATTAAATGTTGGGGTGTCTAGATTTAGAAGTGCTCCTACCGTCTATAGATGTTGAGGCTGATTTCCTGGGTGATCTCACTGCCTTTTTCCTGTCTTTAGAATTGTCTATTTCTTCCTTTATTTTAAAATCAATTATTTGAAAAAATAATTAAGAGTAAAAAATAGATTGCGTGTGGTTTTGTTTTACCACTTTTGCCACTGAATCAAATATGCTATGATATATGGTTTGCAAAGCAAGTATGTGATATTGAGAAGCCTTAAAAGTTTTGAGGTCATGGGGAAGATCACAGCAAAGGAGGTAAGTTTGCTTTGCTTTAGCTATAGTTCTTATCACTCCTTTTTAATTTTTCATTTCTTTTCATGGTTTGTCTAGTTTGTTTTTTCTTTCTTTTTTTTACAATAAGGTTTCTTATTTCTAGGATGTATATGCTTAAATCCCAAACATCAGGGAAGGGTGTTTCTCTGCAAACAGAAGCGGTATCATTCCAAGCGATGAAGGGTGAGAATAAAACCCTCACCAGGTGCTCCTCTGCTGAGTAAACAAGTGGTTTCTCTGTTGTAGGCTCTTGGTACCTTACTGTTTGGGTGGGATTAGCTTGTGCCTGGGCGCAGCATCGTGGAATAGCACTGACTCCTCTTTGCTCACCTGTGAGCTCCTTTTCCCCCTGTGATGCCGTGACTGTGGCTAGATCAGAGAGCTGTGGGGTTGTGCAGTCACCCACTGCTCACTTGTCTGTAGTCTCTCAAACTTGATGGCAATGAAGGAGTGCTGCTGCGACATGCCAGCGTGCCAATGAGTCGAAGATAATCTTGGGTTTGAAGGTACCAGAATGTTCTTTGGCTGCCTTGTCACCTGGTTGTGCTGCGTTTGTTTGCTAATGTGGTTTCCTACTTGATGGCCTGCATCTTAATGGAGTTCTTCAACCACGCTAACTGACTGTGATAACTTTTCCCTGTCTAGACAGGGCCTTACTGTGTCTGATTAGATCCCAGCCTTGTGGCGTGTATCGCTGCCTGTTTCTTATAAGTGTGATGAAGGAAAAAAAAAAAGAAAGTGCATGTTAATAGTGCTTAGTCTGTTTGTTGTTTTTTGTTGTTTTTTTTTTTGTTTTTTTTTTTGCTTTGCAATGTTAGTATAAAATGTTTATAGATGTTTACTTTTTGCCTGGAGGAAAATAGTTTAAGTCAAATGTCTCTAAGACGCAATTTAGAAGCGAACTTCTTATCTTCAGTTAGGAAGGAGAAGACAAATGTTCTCTTTGAGGATGTTAATTTGGGCCCCACTGAAGTCAGTTGCAGAAGTTTGTTGTTCATTCCAGTCAGCAACTTTTTCTCATACATGTAAAGAAATTAATTTCTCTGAATCATTAATAAAAATTAAAAGCAGGAAACTGTTCTTGCTGCTTATTTTTCTTCGTTACTGCTTTTTAGAAGTAAAATAAGTTGAATTTAACTTTTGTCACTCTTGATATTTAAGCACTATAGAGGCAAGGGTGTATAAAATAGTTTTCCGCTGTAATTTAAAAAAATATTTTTTTAAAAATTACCAGGTTTTAGAGAAACCGGTCTTTACAAAGTATAGGGTTTGAGATAAATTTGGGGTGGGAGTAGGGTCTCTCTTGTCTTTCTCTTCCATGTTTTCCCCAGGAAAAGAGTGATTCAGATTTTAAAGTCTCTTAAGAAAGAAAAAACATCACAGGAGAAGAAATGAACTTCTAATTTTGATTTGAAAAGTCCATCAGAAGATAGTACAAATGTGCATGCTTTTCAGTAGCTTTTATTAGTGTCTTAAACTGTGTCATGGTAAAAACTGCTTCTGTTTTCCTTCTACTGTTAAGATGGATTCAGACTTACGGAAGAAAGGAAATATGTCAAAGAAATTAGCAGACCCTTCTGGTGTCTCACAGGAGTGGGAAGCAAGATGACATTTCTGGAGCTGGGAAAAGCAGTTGCAGTTTGGCTTGTGTGCAGCGCCTGCCCAGAGGAAATTCCTACTTTGTAGAGAGAGAGTGGCCAAGGACTAGAGCATATTATTCTATTTAAATCATTTAGATTGCATCATTGTCATCTGAAAGGCTCTGTGCATCTTCTCGGAGTGTAATAATGAGAGTTATAGATATGTTCTACTGGAACGCTGTGAAGAGCTTGGATACTTAGATGACAAAATGTCTTCTTCAGTTGGTGGTGTAAAGTTTAAAATGCTGCTTTGTTTTGATATTAGTTGCTTGAAAATGTTCTTAAAAACTATCCAGATGTAGGAGGCGTGTCTATGTGCACTAACCATATGTGGAATTAGTTTCCTTTATGAAGCACCACAATATTCATAAAATAGCTTTTGTAAGGAAATACTAAATGCTGCTCTATAAAAATTGGGCATTCACCTCTTGCTGTAGTTCATGAAACCAGCCTGCTGTGGAAAGACTAAGTCATGAACCCAGAGCTGATGTTGGTGCTGCTGTGCTCCTGCAGCAGGGCCTTCCTTTAGGCCAGTTGATGCAAATTTTATCTTGACTACCCAGAGATGCAACATGGCCAAATATATAGAAAGGTCGTGCTTTGACGTGGTAGTGGTACCCATAATTAGTGTGTAATTGTTGTGATTTCTAATAGAACTACATCACAGTTTTAGTGTGAGATATTTGACAGCGTTAACTCCCTGTAATTAACTTGTGTGATCATTGTGTATATGACAGCAGAAAGAAGAGAAACTTGAACCATTAAGATACCATTGTTTGGAACACAAAGCTTCTTAAGTAATTATAAACTTTAAGGCTTTACCAACTGACTGCAAGGCATCTTGCTTGAAAGAAGAAACTGCTAAAATAATTTACTCTTTTTCTGTGGTTTTAAACCAACAGGAGTGTTTTATTTGAACTAAAATATTTTGTATATATTCCCCTTTATCAGATCTCAAGAGGGAAAATATTTGGCTAAAGATGTTTAGGTTTTCAGATAAGTAGCACATTGCTTAGTTTCAGGCCTTTCAGTCTAAACTAATGAAGTTGAAATCATCAATGAATATGTGCCTGCGCTGGGCATGACTTGTTCTGAATATGATATTTCTAAAATTGTTCTCACTGTGTCATAAGGGGTCTTACTGATTTGATACTCACTCTCTTTCCATTTAAGATGCATGCAGGCTGATATTCATCCCCATCCTGCTGCTCACCAGGAGAACTAATTGGATCCAGTTTGAAAGGATTCCTCTTCCATGAGCTTTTGTTTCCTGTTGTCAAATAAATGTGTTGTCTGACTCTGTAGTCCCCTCTAGTTGACTATCGTATTCAGCTGGCTGGTGGAAGAATAGAGTACAGGGGAGATGCTACAAAAGGGAAGGAAATTCCTGCTACATACATGCAAGGAAGAGGGCGTATTGTTACTGGAAGTCCAGTGAGTTTTTCTAATGCTTTCATTCTCAAAAATGGCAGCATTTAGTTATTTCTGTAGGAGGACTGCATTTGTTCATTTAACTGCATCACACTTTTTGTGTGCAAGCTTTAAAGTTCCAATTATGATAGTACTGGTGCTAAAGCCAGAAGCTGATAGTCGAGCAGATATGATGCTGCTTGTTTGACATTCATTTTCACTGACAAAATAAATCAGTGTCACCTGACGACAGTGATTTCAGTGTAACTATTTATTCACATAACTGTGGTCCCTGTTTGGCACACTGTACCTAGAAAATCCTTTGTATATGGAAAAATGTTAAATGGTGCTAAGTGCTATTATGCTCTTTCATTATCATAAAGCATAAATAGCACCTGAAAAGCTAAGTTGTTATAAATAATTATAGGGTTGTGTTTTACTTTTTTTTTTGTAAGCTCCCTCTTTCTCTTTAGGCTCCCTGTTTGTCTGGGCTTTCATGACCTGGTGCTCATGGTCTTGTTATAAATCTTTCCTCCTCCCTTGGTATTTTTTATTTGGTGAGAGTATAATTTTTGTTACTGAAAGTAAAAATACTTTGCCTTATCTAAGTGCATTGGGCTCATGGAGTTCTGAATTAGGGGTCAATTTTTAAGTTATATCGCAATCCAGTAGTTAACAGCATTAAAGGGAACTATCTGCAGAACACTCAGGATAGTCCTCCCCTCTGTGAGGTTTATCTCTTTGTATAATGCCAGTAATGCATTGGACATTCGATAAAAGATGTTGCTGCTAGCAGGCAGCTTAATCTAGGAATATCTCCCAAGGATGAAAGGGATTGCAATTGGTAATTGAACTGGGTTTTAGCATCATATTATGGCTGTGACTTATTTTTTGTAATTACTCGGTAGACTTCTGGTTTTCTCTGCCTCTCTGACTTCTCTCAAGCCAGGTCAAGGTCAACACAACATTACTAAGATTATTAAGATTCGTCTTACGACTGGCAAAGTGATAAAATTATTATTTTAAAATTTGCGGTTGAGTTGACATATCAGGGACATAAAATGATGTGAACTTTGAGTCTCTCCAATCATGATGTAGGCTACTGATGTGTGTTGACACTCCCTTCTTGTGGAGCAGATTTGTTGTAGTTGGCACATTATTGCTAATAGTTCTCAAATTCCTCGCGGTAGTCCTGTCCTACCTTTGCTTTTGTTGTGAACAACCAATTCTTAGGCTGGCAGCAGGCAGGGAAATTGTAGGTTAGTGGGCAACTGTTATATCAGCCCCTTGAAAGTGTGCAATAGATAGCAGCAAGGCCTAATTAGCATCTGCAATTGCACCACTGGGAAGTATCTACACATACAGAGGAGTCTTGCAGTCTGCTCAGCATTGCCTTGATTATTTTACTGGGTATTGTGGACGCTTGGAGCCCAGTAAAAAGATTGTGTATCTGATTACTTTGCCAGAATCAACCCCTTAATAGCCATCACAAATACTTAAATGCAACGTGTCTTCTTAAGGATCGGGTCAAACGAGGTTTGAATTCATAGGATGAAATCTGTGGTTTATTTTTTTTTCTTTCTTTCTGTCTGATGAAGGAGGAAGAAAAGGGGAGTTGTGATGCTTTGTCCATTATTAGGAGAGAGATTTCACCAGAGCGCCCGTCTGAAATAAAGTCAGTCCATACCACTTGCTTTTATAATTCTGACTTTAGAGAAATACAGAATGTTAGGGATTGGAATGGACCTTGAAAGGTCATCTAGTCCAACTCCCCTGCCAGAGCAGGACTAGGGGACATCCTTTCATCAGTAGCAAAGACTTTACCTTTTTACCTACCTTCTGTTATTATGGACAAAACTACTTTTCTTATTTTCTCCATGTTATCTGTGGTACTGATGTGAACCTAAAACCACAATGAAATGATGAAAGAAATATAGAAAAAAAATTAGGAAACTGCTTTATTTGTTGAGGCATAGCTCAGGTATCACTTAATTTTAGAGTGTTTCCTCCTGCAGTAATGAAAAGTGGTTGTTAGTATTTTCTACCTGTCTAAGGTGATGAAGTCTGCTTCATTTTGTAAGATAGTGGAAGTCTCTCAGAAGAAAGTTACCAGATGCATGTGTTGTTCTTTAATCTTCCCATTAAGGTGCGCAGCAATATTTCCATCAGTACTGCCTAATGAAAGAAAGAAATATTTGAGTATTGAAGTAGCATAATTGATACTCGATAATTAATAGTAGCATCTTTAAAACAATTATTTCCCAACCCTTGTGCTTTTTCATAACTCTAACAGTCCTGGGTCTTTGAGAAGTGTTTTCCTTAACCTTTTTCTCTGTTGGGAGATACTTTCTAGACATCATCCTTCTCCCTCCTATTTCTTTTGGATCCTGACAGCTTCTACATTTGGTCACGGAAAAGACATTTCCCATAGTGGAGAGCTACGTTAGAAAAACAAATCACCGAACAGTTGTGGTTCTCTTGTTTGACAGTTTATGGAGCAAATGCTGGCTATGCACCATTTAGCATTCTCCAAGACAAAGTACCCACACAGTGCTGCCAATTTCATTAGAGAGCTACACCAGCTACTTTTAAAATTTGGTCCTGTTTACATAGGAATTTCAGTTTTACTACCATACCCATCAAAAGGTTATTGTCTGCACACAGAGAGTCACTGTTTTTAGCAAATCTGCCTATAAATCTAAGTAACCGGTAATTAAATGGAAGTCTGAATACCAGGCAAGGAATAAAACTGAGGGTCTCCCTGTGGATTACAAAGTTATGCTTAGCATGGGCTGGTTTTAAGCACCAATCAGCCCCAAAAATATTGTAATTCATCATTAGGTCCTACCTTTCCAAGAAACCAGAAGTTAAATTTCAACAAAAGGTGAGAGATGACTCAAGGAACAAAATGATCACCATGAAGTGATGATTTCTTTTTCCTCTCAAAGAAAGGTAGCTGGAATTGGTGCTGCATTTCCAGTTCATGACACACATGGGAATAAAAGTTGAGTACCTGGGGATGGTGTTGGGAAAAGTATGTCCAAAAGCTTTGTTGTTTTCTTGGTTACAGCATCAGCCTCATGCTGGTCCTTCACATCTATCTGCTTTCTCCTTTCACTCCTATTTTGATGGCCTAAGATCCACAACAGGACCTTGCAGGTTGAGAAGCAGGGTACAGAGTTCACATACTATAAGCATGAATTATATGTCCACAGTGTATCAGGCTTTGCCAGAATCTGTCTACAGCCAAGACATAATGTATAGCAACACTTTTTTAATGAGGAACATGCATCTGTTACACGTTTAGCAGAGGATATTTCTGGAGCAGCGTTAAGAAAATATGCTTTCGTTTTACAGTCCCATACCCCTCTGTCTGTCTGTAGAGATGTCATTTTTGAGTCAGAGACCAGACACAAGGGCTTTCAAAGACTGTAACTCTTAAAGCTGGATAGAAGCCTGGCAGCTCTACCCATTGTAAATATGGTGTAAGTCTCATTGTCCCCTCTTCTGCTCCCCCCACCCAACCCACTAATCAGACGTGCTGTTCAAAGGATTGAGGAAGTATTTCCAAAGAAACACAGGAATAAAAAAATGCTGTTTTGTTTAAGAAGTCTTGTACAAATGTGTAAATTCCTAATTTTCAATAGAAAAGCTGTTGTAAAACTATATTCAAAGCTAAAGTCAAGTGTATTGGTTTAATTAGACTTTCATTTCAAAAGCTTTCATCACCTTCAGGTGAAAAACTTTATTTCTGTGTCAAAACATTGACGCTCAAGTCAAAACCTAGCTCGAAATATTTTTTGTTAGATTGCTAAGGCAAGCAATGGGTATGAATGGCCGCGAGATTGAAAGCTTCAAGGCTTTAAGACAAAGCTGTAAGTGTGCCGGCAGCTCCCTCTGCGTGTTGTGGTGAAAGCAGCCATGAATGATCTCTGCCCATGATTTGAGCTAGCATGAAGCACTGTGAACATTTCCAGCATGTGCTGAGCCCAAGGTAATGGCACAGAGCTAAAGGTGATGTCCCTGCGGCTCAAAAGAGTTTATTAGTTTGGCCCAGAGCCATGATAAGCCTTCAAAACACTTTCGATTATCTCTGAGTGTGGGCAGGGATTCTTTGTGTCTGTTCAGAACAAGTTTGAACCTGTCTGCATCATAACCTATAGACATATCCTGTAAATCTGCATCTTTGATGAATGGAAACTGGCATCATTCAGTATTTTGCCTCTCTCTGACTGCCTTTGAGTTTGATTTTTTTTTTTTTAATTTTTTTTTAACCTTGCAAAACTTTATTCAATGTCTAGAAATATTAAAACAGGAAGAAGCAATTAGTTTTGGATTTGGTGGCCATCTAAGTCCAAAACACCTAAAGATTTTTTTCTGGGCTTTGTTTGACCTTTATCAAGCCACCTGTTTTAAGCCCTGTGCCTGTAGACTCAGCAGTCTTCATTATAAAGTTGCTTGGAAGCTGTGTTTCCATGTGGGGAGATTTGGAGAGGCAAAGCTTTTAAACTGCTGCAACGGCTTCCTCATATGCAACCGAAGGCTCCTTTTCTTTTTAACTCTGCTACCTTGGTCTGGCTCAGAGAGAGCTTGCAGAGAAAGATCATAGAATCATTCTGGTTGGAAGAGATCTTCAAGATCATGAAGTCTAACCATTAATTGCTCTTGTCCAAGCTCCTACATATCATAGATGCTACAAGTGCTATGCATTCATGTACCACTGCAGAGTGCTATAAGCATCCCCAGAAGCCTATATGGCTGGAATAGTATCTCCCAAAGACTTGTGGACCAAGGCCGCTAAGGACAGTGCTAGACACATCTTTGTAGAGTTCCCTACTGGAAACTGAGAGCCAAGAGTGCGTCTAGCCATTTTGTACTTCAGGCCCTGTCTGCTTCAACTGTGCTGAAGATTCTTCTGGGAATGGTTGCCAGATAATCTGAAGAGGAAGAGATGTCAAGGAGACCTCTGTAGCTGTACAGTGGAAAGTTGCATTGAGGGAATTGTGGTTTAGAGCAAGTTACAGACAGAAGTGTCGTCCTCATAAGGACTAATAGTCAAGGGCTTTTTGTTGAAGCCAGGAATCAGATGATGCTGAATTTGCATCTGCTCAGGATTCCCATGACTAAACAGCTGCAGAGAAGACCTCTAACAGAGTGATGGCACTGAAAGTTTTCTCATGAGCTATCCTACTTGGATGATTTGCGTGAAGTAGCCATCTCCACGGTGTCAGGAAGAAAGAGTTTTACTTGACTTAGGAGTTAACCTGGGTCCTCGGTTCAACAATATTATCTCTAGTTAGGTGCAGAAGTCATAGTGCTTTACATGGAGAACAAGGAGGAGAGATGTGTTCTTCCTTTCCTTAAGAGGTGTTGAGGATGAATCCCTTTTCTTACTCTTGTTCACAGTTTGTGTACAAGTTTTACGGATGCCTACACTGCAAATTTCCCCATGGCATCTCAGCTCCCACCTCTGGGACTACTCTCTGTGGAGAAGTCGGTATGTATGCAAGTGGCAAGCAAGTGTTGCCTGACAGTAAGCAACAGGAGAAGTTCAAATGAACCATTTCTGACTGAAACAAAGGTTTATTTTAAAACGGGGGGAACCTCCTTGCCCAAGCCTCCAAAACACATCATTTAAATTTGCCTTCATTAAGTGTTGTTCTCACTGTCCTCCTGTCTCCCACCATGGCCAAGAGAAGGAGGAGGTAGTGTGTGGAGAGCTTGTGTCAACAGTGTGGAGAGCTTGTGTCAACAGTGCTATTGAGTGCCATGTGGTCTTGGAGGGCAAAAAAGATCTCTGGTAGGAAACTGTCATCTATGTGGGCTGGTGATGTGTCCATGTGAGGACTGGGTCATCCTTGTGCCAGCTGCTTTGGCTTGAGGAGTTGCTATAGGGAGATGGTGGCTCGTGTGCCATACTGTCTGGGCTAGGAAAGCCACCCTGGCCCTGTCAGCCTTGAACAAGCAACACCACCTTCCCCATCCAGGTGCATGACTTGGGCTGCTCCTCTTGCTGGAGGAGAACACTTTTGTCCATTGGAAATTGCAGTGATGACCTGATTTCTTCCCAGGCTTTGGATGTGTCTTTGTGTGGTGGAACTGGGGAACAGTCCAGCTCTGTCTTGAATGGAGGTGTTGGTGCTGCTGGACTGTCTAGCCCTTAAGCAGCAGGGTTATTTTTACCTTTTCCTGCTGCTACAGGACACCCTCAAGTATTGAGAGCTTCCCTAGCCAGCTTTCTCCTCCCACAGTTTCTCTGCTTCCCAGCCTGGGTACGCTCATGTGTAGCAGTGCCTGTCAGGTCTCATACCCCTCACCGCTAGCTGGTACTGGGGTAATTGAGCTCAAGGTGCTTTCTGTTTAATGACTCCTCTAGCAGCAAAATCGGTCAAAGTGTGTTCAGCATGTTGTTCCAGTATATATCTGAATACCTTCCAGTATTTTGCTCTACTAAATATTTTAGAGCTTTTACACTTTGGCCTGTGTCAGGATAAAAATAAGTATAGGTCTATCAAACTTTCCCTGCAGGACAAAAATTCCATTTTCCAACCACCTCTAATTATTTCCATTCTGCTGTCTGGAAAGGATCTGGAGACAATTTAGGAAGCCAATTTACAATTGACTTGGGAAAAAAATATTTACCCTCCTGAGCCGCCTTAGATGTGCAGCCAGTGGCGTGTGATCAATAGGAAATCTCATGCTCAATGATTTTGATGCTCACAGAAGGACCGTGAGATCATGAAACTCAGCCTGGGTCCTGCTTACCTGTATGTGCGATTTTTGCAGCTGTGGTGGACCAAACTGCTTGTTTGTCGGAGAGCTTTGTGCAGCAAAGGAAGTGGTGAAGGACCATTTAAAAACGTGAAAAAGGTGACTGTGGTCTGCAGAATACTTCGTTCTGAGTGCATGGTGTGCCGTTGCTTCGTTCTTGTGGCATCTTGGGTGACCTTGCAGTTTCTGGGCCCAGCAGTAGTACCTCCAAATGACAGTGGGGCATACTCCCAGCTCTTGTGATCCTGAGGGTGCCTGTGATTAGCATCTGTAGCTCCAACAATGAAGGGAAGTAGCAGGAAGAGTGCATGTGCACCTCAGGCACTGAGCTACCACTGCTCCCAGAGCTTTCCGTCTGATCCCTGCTCTACAGATGGATCCAGATTTTTCTTTGGCTTTTCTTACATACCAGGGCTGCATACGTCATCCTGCATGCCTCTTTAATCCTATTAGGGCTGTGTTTAACTGGGGATAGGATTTGTCACTAATGAGTGCATTGAGGTTAGTAATTTTCAATTATACTTTTCTAACTGTCAATTAAAAAGGTGGTTGACTTTTTATATGGAGAATTTAAAAATTCTTACTCTTTTTCATTTAGATGGACTGCAAATTGTAAAATTGGGACTCATGAATGTACAGAATTAACATTCTTAAGAAAAATTGTAAAAAGTGTTCTTCATGGTTAACATTTAGAGTTTTATTTTAAGATTTTATGTGCTTTATACTATGCTGGCAAATTAAAAAAGTATTGGATCCTTGTATGGAGAACCAACAATTTCCCACAGCCTTGCTTTTATAGTGCTGAACACATTTCATTTTGTGTGTGATTTTCCCCAGTTGCCAACTGACTACATCATACAGATTTTTTGGCTTATTCTTGCTGTCTTATGACCATCAGCGGATATTCTGAGTAGCATATTATAAAGCCACAGATCCTTTTTGCTGTCTTAGATTTTTGCCTGTTACCGCTGGTAATGGAAAAGATTTTATTAATTTTGTGTTGTCAGTATGCGTTTCAGACGAGGTTTTGAGAGAGCCTTTGTGCGTGACCCCAACGTTGGTTGCCATCTGCGTTGGCAAAGGAGGGACATGTCTGATGGCCTCCAGTGTGTTCTTCAATAGCAACGTAAGATTACTCTGTAGAGGGATGAGGAAAAATATTAGTATTTCTAAATAGTTCGAGATGCTCTGCAAAACCTTCAGGATGTTCTAAAGAGAGGAGGTGGAGCTGAAATTGAGGTGTGCTGTTGAAGTTGAGAATAACTGAAGGAAGGAGAAGATGGTACCAGGCACAGGGGGTGGTGGTGGTGATTGCAGAGACATGGAATATTCTTGCACAGCCAGCTCGTGTTTTATGGAAATGTAGACTGACTGCTAGAAATTGAGCTGTAGAAATCAGGGAGGGGATAACACTGCTGGTCTGTTGCAGTTGTTGTAGGACTACAGCTGGATTATTGCCTTTAGGTCTGGGCACTGCAGTAGGAAGGAATATTATATATAAGTTATCAGACAGTTCACAGCAGTCTAAAATTGTATGATGTTCAGGACATTGTGTCTATTTTGCAGAGAGTTCGCAAGGGAGTGACAAACGATCGCATACTGAAGACTGATTCAAATGGAGTAAACTAAGATGTGAAGATGAGATGGCTTAGATTAATGGTCATGGGCCAAGGGTTAACATACTAACTGGCGTTACCTGAAAGCTGTAACCAGTGTGCAGAAGGGGCTGTTACTTAAGACACTGAGAGAGATTATGAAAGGTAGAAATTGGAGGTAGTAAGCTTAGCAGCAAGTTTAATCTGAATGAAAGGAAGAGCATCTTCTCAGTCAGATCTCATAAGTAGTAGAGCTTTTCTTTGGGCACAGGATGGGAGCCCTGTCCATAGAGGCATTTAAATTTAGGCTGTGCAGGACATCAGAATATGCACTGCTGGAAGGCAGCCCTTCACTGGCAGAATGAGGACTGGCTGCACTATTTGGCTGTCAGCGATGTTGTTATGATGCAACATTTCCTGGAATGATACACGAGGGGTTTAGCACCATAAAACACTTGGGGTTTTGTTGGTATAATGCTTGGGGTGAAAATATTTGTGACGAATTTTCACTGTCAAATCTCTGAGCCAACATTTTTATTAGAGAACACGTCCTGCAAGATCTCCACATGTGCTGTTATCTGCCTGGAGAGGGTGTCACCCAAGGCCAATGCTGATAGATCATTCACTAAACCTTGTATTGTAAATGGCAGGGTGCACTAAAGACTAAGAACAAGTGTAAAGGGTGACTTCTATTGCTGCTTTGAAATTTGCCTTTAGTCAATTACTTTTGTCCTCTTGCACTTCATGAACGTTGAATCCCAATTGTACAGGAGAGGAGATATTAATTGCCATTCCGTGAATTTACACTGAGACAATTTTTGATCAGTGTCTGCTTCTTACTTGTATAAAAATGGTGTAGAAATGAAGACGTTCAGCCTGCCAGCTCTCAAGAGTAACCAATAGGGCTGAATCATCACAAAAGTGTCTGGGTTATTTAAAATACTTATGTTTTACTACTTTTTCCCCATCACAAGACTATAAGAAAAGATTTTTCCAGTTTCTGAGCTGGGCTCAACCAATAGGCCCATTTAAACATTTTGTTTCTTTTAAGACAATTTACTTCGGTTTGGAACAGTTCCTTTTTTTTTCCTGTGATCCACATGATGACATTGGTTTTATTTCTTGCCGTATTTATTTTGTGTTTCAGTGGCAATTCTGTGTTACAGAGAAGACAGTCCCCCCAAATAAAACGTTTGATAAATACTTCAAGGAGCTATGCGGAGCTAACTGGTTTTGGTTCTCAGGATGGGAGCTTGATGTAAACTTTTTGTTGACTTGTATTCTCTATGTCTTCTTGAGATCGGAGGTTATTATTGTGCAGTTATCTTCCTCAACCAAAGACTCTTTTTAAGGGGAACTTATGTTTTACTGATGGATCTTTCCATTCATCTCTATGGATTTCTTTGTAGAATTACTCTAGTTGAAGTTGTTCGTTAGCACAAGCTGAATTTGTAATACATCGTTTACCATATTGCACTTTGTGTTATTGATAATTATTGATAATTCATCCATCATTGTTTTGAGTAAAGTTTTTCCCATTCGTTACTGGCATTTTATTATAACTATATTGTTGTACTTATTACTGTATGTATGATTGAGACACATTAATATAAAAAATCTTGCAGGGAAAATATAGGAATGATTAAATGGTGTCCTTAAAAGTTCATGGGAAGTTTATGGGGGAGCCGTGTCAGGATACGTACAGCAAAAGTTCTCTCTACTGTATCTTATCCCTATTCCTGCCATGCTTTCTAGGCTAGTTTTGGAGTAGGAGCCATAATCTCCAAAGCTTTAAGCGCTAAACCTGGAAAAGCTCCAAGTTGGTGGTTTAGCCATGTGAAATATTTGCCATCACATGGATAATAGACAATTCCTTTTGCATTCCCCACATAAAAAGCGAGTCAACCGGAAGCATGTTTGTACTAAGCCACATCAGAGTTATCCTCTGAATCAAGTCTATATAATAGATCCTTTAAGAGTAAATTTGTACAAAAAGGTTAACATTTTTTTTTTTTAGTTCAGATATAATTTCACAACTAGTTTCATACTTATTAAATTTACTGTGTTTTTCAGCTGATTGAATTGGAGTGTGGTTAATTTGTATGCATCTTTGTATACCACTTAAAACTTCTATATGGAATTTAGATTAGATAAGGTTCCAGGAAATGAGAACGAGCCTTAGATCTGAATGACTGTTAACATGCTTAAAGAGTAATTCTTTAAGAATTAAAGAATGTTTAGAGGTAATTCTGATTTATTTTTCTTTCTTTTATAGAACACAGCAGACAGTGTAATTTAGGTCCTAAAACCCAGATGCATATCATCGTGATGCTTTGCTGCCTTGTAGTAATTCGTGGGCTACACTATTTTACATAGCAAGGCAGCACATGCTATGCAGAAAAGGTAGCAAAACTGAATCTCTGACAGCCAGAAACCTCTTGAAGTGTTTTAGTGGGTGAGGATTTTGTATCCTAGCTAATTTGGAGTAGGAAATGATGCTTTCGACTCTAGGTCATTGCTTGAAGGCAGGGCATCAAGTCCCTGGAGTTCTTGCTGTGGTAAAGCCTTTTAGCTGATCATCCATCCATCAACAAGTGAATGTTGACACTCTGCCTGTCCACATGGTAACACTGCTTTTGCTGATGCATCCTTTTCTATTTTTAATAATAACAGCAGCTTTAGCTGAATGAAACTATTGGTTGTTTCAATGAGTCCAATATATATCCAGTATTAAGTATGAGGCTGTCGCCAGTGATTTAGGTGGTAGCAGACTTGTGCTTGGGATTATGTCCATGTTCACAACCCTCTCTGGTTTAAAGCTCATGTGGCAGAAGACTATCAGCTTGTTATCCAGTTTAGCAGTCCCATTTGGTTTTATACTTGTTCTGAAAAAAGAAAGACGTTTCAGTTGGAGTTTTTTGTCATTCTTGTGGTTGTTGATCACTTTACAATACGTACTTGCCTACAAAAATAAAAATAATTAGGTAGACCTCTTTGCTTTCTGTTTCCCAGAAATGTATTAAACATATTAATCTGCCAAAGCTGTTAACCTATTCCATCAAGCTTTCCTTCTTCTTTTCTTGACTGTGGATTCATTTTTGTAATATTTGTTGTTAAAGCCGCATGCAGTTCTATGATTCTTTGAAACCACCAAGATAGTGACTCTCTTTGTATTAAAGTCCATTTTGCAAGTGGTTGAAATGGGGTCTGGTGCAAACCTCCTAATTTTTTCAGCTTTTTAACAGGTTTATATTTTACTATACATTTACCTTTTGCTGAAATGCAAACCAAAGTGGGGGGACATTTCTGAATTATGAAACATATTTTTAATACTTCATAAAAGGCAATAACGACGGGTTGTGAAGTATATATGGCATGAACACATCAATGGTTGGACTGACTTGCTTTGGGAATTTTGATCATAGAATCACAAAGGATGGATTCATTAGTGCTTCCTCAAGTGGAAATCTGCAAGTTACATCTCAGAAATTAGTCTGCATTTGACAGTTAACAAAGTAATCTGTTCAAAAGTAACTTGCTAATCAAGGTGTACTGGATTGAGTATTTTAATCATTAAAATTGATTAAATGTTGAAATAATCCTAGGAATAAAGGGTTGGTAATAAATTGAAAATTTCAGGATAGTTCTGTAAACAGTGAAGTAGCCTGGCAGCAGCAGCAGTGGTACTGGATGGGTCACAGATTGTGACAGTTAATTAAACTCTTCAGACCAGACAGAGCTGTCATTTTACAGATGTGCAAGCTGAGGCACAGAAAGTTAAATACAAGCTGGTCATGGCACTGGCAGCAAACATAATGATTTAATACTACCATGACTAGCCAAATGTGGGGTAATTAGCCGGTAAATGCACATTGATTATTTTCTTCATTTTTTGACCCACTCTGTTCTAGGGCTTATGCGTGTCTGGGCACTGTCACGGGGAGAGGCTGAAGACCTGCCCGGTGCATGAAACTGGTCCTTCACGTAACACAGAAAGTGTTTGAATGGAAAAACAGAAGAGTTTTGATCAGATATTTGTTGTTGTTTAGTACATGGAGAGAAACTTCTCAGAAGTCCCTGTAGCAAGTCATCCTTGATTCTTGAGTTTCTTAATAGCAATAGCATTGCGGCCTCTTACGCTCTGTCTGCAGACTCGTAACCTGAACCTCATGAGACTGCGGTAAGCAAAGCTGTTGCAGATCAGTAAAAATCATGTGCCAATTGTACGTTTCATCCCTGTTGTTTGAGACGTTGATGGTGTTTTGTTTCTCGTTTCCTGGCCACGTTCATTTCTTTGCTGTCAAGTATATGATGCAGCAGAAGCCTACATATATGCTAGCAATGAAGCAGTCTCTGATGTCTTTTTAGCACATCGTGTTATGTTTTCTTGCCTTGGGAGTATTACAAGCTGGCTGAATCTAGATATACGAGGAAAGCTGGCAGTCTGAAGCCATCATCCGGGCTTTCTTTGATGTAAAGAAACTTCTGTGGTTAAAATGGTCAAATCAAAAATTTTCCACGTCTTCTCATAAAGGTTTAAGAAAATTACGAACTTTTTTCCCTACTGTCCCTACCCACATTCTCTCTCTCTCTCTCTCTCTCTATATCTCTGTGCAGTGTATGTGGAAACTTCCCTGCCTCTCACAGAAGTCATGACTTCTAGAGTACAACTGCAAAATAGTTCATGGACTTCAGGATTTTTTTCTCTCTACAAAATAATTTAATTATCTTAATCCTTTAGTGTTTTTGTTTGTTTTTTGTTTTTCTCTCCATTGCAGGTATTTTGTGAAGTCTTCTGGCCCCTAATAATCACATCAATTTTGAGTGCTTTCTAAAGTCCCCTGGGGACTTCTCCTGAATCTCCTCTCTTTTATGCCCTATTGGCCATTGATACTTAATTCCTTAAAAAAAGGGAGGGGAGAGGCAAGCAGAAAAAAAGAGGTCCATTGAAGTGCCAGCTGGTCCATGGGGTGATTTGTCAGACCATTAAGATAACTCCTAATAGTGTTGACACCATTGTGTAAAAACCAGTGAAATGGGAGGGACTAGGGCTTGGGTGTACCTTCAAAACAAAGTGGATTTCCTCACCAAATCTGATGCATCTTTTGCAGATGTTATAACTTGCTTTGTGGGGAAGGGATCATATAAAGTAGTCTTTCTCTGTAGTTACAGCCTGGTGTAGAGCCCATTAATATCAATAGAAGTCTTTCCATCAGTCATGAGTGATTCCTTCAATCTTCTTGTAATGAATGCCCTACTGGGTAAATGCTGCTTATTTTTCTGTTGCTATTACATAAAGACTACTGAACAGTCTGAGGTAAGATAAGAATGCTCAACAGTAGTAGCAGCAGTCCTGTGCCGATACCCTGGTGCTTCCATCACTGATCACCCTGGGGCAACGAGCAGGAAGAGGAGTGCCTGATGGTTGAGTTGGGCTGCTGGGCTTCACCCAGCCCTCAGGTCCCTCCTTGCCCTCCTCCCCATTGCTCTCCTGGCATGCTGATGCACTGCCAGCAGCACGTTTGTTAGTCAGGGGCTGGAATGTGCAGGATGATCTGGGAACAGTGAAGTATAAAGGAAATTTAGCAATTGAACGTGTCTGGGACCTTTCAGATTTACAATAATTTATGTACTACTGCAGTTTACACACCGAGCATAAAATGCACTCTGTGTTTAAAAGGGATTAAATGGTTAAATTCAAAATTCCTTGTGTGCTGAGCATGGTCTGGATGGTTTATAGCTATAAGCATGCAAAAGGTTTACTTACAAAATTGATTTATATGTTCATTTATGTTCTTGAATATTGAGAACAGGCAAGGAATTAGCAGTGTTGGATGAGCTGCATGAGCACATTTTTCACCTTATATGGAGAATTGCCTGCCACTTATCAAGTGGGGTCAGATTTGCTGTTACTGTCACATTCCTTACAGTTGGAAGAAATCACATTTCTCTGACTAAAGAGTCAACTCCTAAGCTTATGGTTTTGTAGTCTGAATGCTGGTTTTTCATCCAGGAATTATTGGGATGGGCAGCGTTTCCTCAGAAAAAGAGCAGCTTGCAAATTTTCACCGCCGTGTTGCGGAGTTCATTCCTCAGCTCAGGTCGGGTGAAGAAACTTAGATGTTTGTAAGGGGAAGTATGTTTCTGTTTGGAGTCCTCTGGAGTTCCTACTCGCTGGCTCTGGTCCTAAAGAACACAGCAGGAATGAAGGGAAAGATCTGCAAGTCGTGTACCCTTGGTATTTAAAGGGGGAGACCTCACTGCTTTGTGTTGTCTTTATTCCTGCTACGGTGGCTGATGCTTGAAGCAGCTTTTACATGGACTTGTTTAGACAGTGACTGACAGCTGTTGGATGTTAAGTCATCGACCTGTTGTGGAAATAGTTATGTCAGAGATTCACCATCTGAGTGTGAGGTTAAATAAGTGGAAAAAATATAAGATGAAAAATAAATTGCTTGCTTAGTCACTGATATCTCGGATTAGAGAAACTGGGCAGAAGACTGAAAAAATACTTGAAAGATTACGAAGTTGAAGATTCTAAAATTTCATTTCATGATAGTGTAAAATAATGGCATAGAAGTGCCAGTGAAGGCTATGTTCACTGAAATACTTGAATTTAGAAGGTGGGAAATCAGTATCAGGTCTGACTTAACAACGTCCTTCAGACAGAAAGCATTATTTTTTTTTTAATTTGAAATATTTCTGGGATTGTTGCATTCAGTAGGGCAATAAATCTTACCTACTGCCACTTCTTGGTTTTCAAGTGTGTGCTTCACCACTCTTGTGTCCTGAATTTCCATTGTGATCGTAGAGATTTTTCAGTGGTACTATTCGGAAAATACTTTAAAATGGCAGTGATTAGGTGCAATGATCAGAAAACCTGGCCTGAAATTGATGTTGCTGATTTCACTTTCATGCAGGTCCTGAAGAGTTAACTGGAAAATGATACTTATCTTTTTCTTACTCCATAAAGGCAATGTTGGCTGTATTTTTTTGAATAATAAGATGTAAGGAAGAATTCATGAGCCTAGAAACATTTGAAGCCAACAGAAACAAAAGGGTAGTTTATATGGCTAAATACTTTAAAAAACCAACATTTTAAACATTTAGTCAAGTGGTTGCATTTAAGTATTCATGCAATTTTTAGGGGGTTGGGCAAAATACGTGGATTTTTATTTTCTGTTTACTTGTTTGTGGTTTTCCAATTCTTTTTCTTTTATGGCTCACCAGAAAAGAACCAGATTTCTTATCATGTATAAAAGACCTTAAACTACATATATTTATTTTTAGGACTCCACCCTTGGGCTTTGGATTTTGTGAACAGCTATTTCAGTAAATTTACATCTATATGGGGATACTGGCAAATTGAATACTGTGCAAATCCACGTTTTATTATAGAAGGTAAATGATATCATAAGAAAGCCAAGTAAAAAAGATTGCATTTTTGTTTGCTACTAAGGGAATGATCAATGCTTCCTGCTGGCTTTTGCACCCTGCAATTGGAGATTCTGGCATGCAAATGGTTTAAATAATGCTAGGGTTTGTGACTGGTTGGCGCTCTATAATACTGGGACTGGGGTGACTTAAATATACAGAGTGTTGGCCAATCTCAAAGTCTTTTCTCAGGCAGAACACCCACTGAAATCACATTTAAGTGTCGTCAGTGAAAGCTTTGCCAAAGAAATCACTATGGATTTGACCCCAAAGTTATTACTACTAAATTTCATATGTAAGCCTTTCATTATTGTGTTTTTTAAGAATGGAGTACTCGAATGAATCCTGGAGTTCATTATAACTTTAAAGTTTTTACCAGGATATCAGCCTCTTAAACTACATTTCCATTGTAAAAAAAAAAAAAACATCTTTGGGTTGTTTGTTTTTCTTTTTTCTTTTTTTTTTTTTCTTTTTTTTCTTTTGTTCCTCAAAAAGGAATAGGAAAGATACTCTGTAGCTCAGATTTGTTTTACCTCCGGCAAGGAATTTACTGAGGTGCCTAATTTAGGAGTTTGGTCTTCCAGCCTCTCAGTGTGCACAGTAGAGAGGAGCATATCCAGAGGGGAATTTGCTCAATGTCTTCTGGCTATGACTCCCCCACCCATCCACCATGTTAGACCCGGGGGGTGGTGTAGGGTGCAATGATTTAGGAATCCAAAGAAATGTGATTAGTAGGTGAAGGACCTGCTGTGATTCATGATAGAAGCCGTGTGTAATTTGTTTCAAAATTCCTTTTTAGGATTTAGTGGGTTGATTTTTCTTTCTTTTCTGCATGGATGGATGAGGATTGGTGGTAGAGCTGTGTCCTTTAATATAGAAGATCCCATGTTGTGGTAGGACCCTTGTGAGGTCTCTAGTCTCTGTTGTTCTCTCATAAGCTTTGTATCTCTGGCTTTCGTCCCTTCCCTCAGGCTGCAGGTTTCACATTGGATCTTAAGTGTTTTGTGAGTCATGTGGACTGAGGGATTATGTGATCCATAGACCCTTTAGGCCAGATGTCTGCAGTGCCTGACTGCTTGTAGCAGGACTGGCTGAACCAGGTGGTCCCTTCCTGGCTTCAGAACCCAAGAGAGGGATTTTCAGCACAGAAATCTGCATGTTTTATATTGCTGAAATTGCAGTAATCCTGCCTTCTCCTGTTTAATATATGGAAATAACAGCAACAGAAAGGATGGGTCATTAGTGTTTTAAAGCTGTGAAAATATGCTTTCACATTTTCAACTGCATTATACAATATTATATATAAAATATGGTAGATAGAAGTGGTAGGAGCACTTTTAAGCATACCTTCCATATTGTACCATCATATTTTCACCTGTGTTTACTTCTTGCCAGCCTTCAGTCATTCATACAAAAAATTTCCACAGGGTGTTTCTGCTTCAGGCTGAAACCGTTTGGAAAGGTTTTCAACGGAAGGACTCCAACTGTTTTTAAAAGAATGCATTACAGAAAATTAGAGAGGTTTGTCAACTTTATTTAGGCAGCCATTTCTTCAAAGAGTGATTATACCTTCGGGGAGTAGAGGGGGAAGTCAGGATGCTTTTTGCAGTGTCGTGGAAATGAACCCAGATTTACCAATCTTCCAGAGCTGGTGAAAATTGTTATCTGCACGTGCTCACAAGAGGAGGTTAGAGGCTTGCTGATAAAATCTTCTAATATTCCCACTTTATAAAACATGCTTCAACCCCACCGCCCTCTGTCTGTGCCTGGGGTGATGAAAATGATGGGTGGTATTGAGCACCTGGCTGGGTAACTCCATGGTTCCTGCTGCCTCTGCTTTATCAGAGAAGGTATCTGGGTGTTTAATAGTCTTCCAAATTCTGTAAAACATTATACCAAAGCATAATTGAGACAATAATTGAAAAGCAGTTGAAATTATTACTGTTCTACTAGTTATCATTCATGCAGTTAATTTCTGATGAAGCCGGGAGTACAATTTATACTGTGGTCCATATCTTTCTACTCTCAGGGATGCCTAGGATGAGAGAGGTGTGATGCCTGAATTTTGGGAGCAAACTAACCCTTCTGTTCTAACTTAAACCAAGACACAAGATTTGAAAAATAACTTTGTCTTCTATCTTTCTTTCTCCCAGATTTCGGTGAGGCTTTAGTACTGCCAGGTTTTAGGATTTTATTGCTAATTTTTTATTATTTTAAAATCACGATTGTTGGAGCATGACTTTCATAGAAGGGATGGACCTATCTATTTCATTTAAAAATAACTAAGCACGAAAATACTGCTGGGATATTTTATGAAGTTTAAAATAAACCAACAAAACCAAGAATCTAATGCTTATTGTCTTTAAGCTGTTGAAGAAATCAGGATAACACAGGTTGATGACTTGAGGCTGATGGCAAGAGTAAGATCAGATCTGAGTCATTGTACGTGATGGAAGTTCTGCTTCTGCTGTGTCAACATTGCTCCAGTCAGGGTTTAAAGGCTTCATGTAGTTTGGATTCTCTACTCCCATGTTCCTCTTGTTCTTTCACATGTGTGATGGCATTGGTAACTCTTGCTTCTCCTTAACTCAAGCCCTTTTCAAATATTCACCTTGCTCAGGTGACACAAAATACTCTCCTCCTAGTGAGAAATGCTTTAGATCTTTGCTTTCTCAGTCATGATCCCTGAAAGACACAGGACATTCTCTGGAAGGGAGGGTTTATTTTTTGACAGGTGAGGAGGAAAGAGAGAGGGAAGCAACTGCCAACCTCTAGTGTAGGCCAAGTTAGTGGGCTAAGAAGTAGCTCGGGATTGCAACAAATGAGTAATCACTTGCCAAGTGTAAATGACTAGCTGTTCTTACAATCTTTCTGCTAATCTGTGCTGCTGAGGATGATGAGGAATGTTTTGTCACCTTTCAGATTTGCATTCACATTTCACACCCAGAAGTCAATGTTACCATGGATGTCCTAGCAACTTGCAGTAGTCATGATACACCTCTCAGCCTGAATAGGCTGAAAATGCTATTAGGGTATTCTGTAAGAATTGTTCCTTAGCACTAAAACTGCGTCTCTCTAAGCATGCTCTCAACAACAAAAATACCACTAATTAAAACGTGTAAGTGGAAATGTTATCAGCGTCAACTTTATGCTCTTAGTTTGGAAAAAAACATAAGGGTCGTAGAACAAACTAAAATAATTAAGTAGTTCAAGACTCTGTGTTATAAAATCTTAGATAAGACTTAATCAGTGTGGCAAATTATAGGTTTGTCTGCCTGGCAGCTGAAGTTAATGGTGGGTGACTTCCCAGGGAGTTTGGGTGCCAAGGTAAGAAGGGGGAACTCCAGTGTTTCTCTTGTTTATCTTGATGTGCTGAATTTTTCACAAACGTATTTAAGCAAAAAAAGACAGGATTTTGGTCTATATTTCAGATTAATGTTCTGAAGTCAGTTTTTCCCACAATTTCTGTTGCTTTTCATAAGTTATGAATGTCCTGATGAAAACGCAGAATTAAAATACCAAGATATTTTATCATACATGACACAAGGTGCTAAAAAATTACACAACTAGAAAAGTGAAAGTAAAATACTTGAAAAAATGTAAGACAGTGCATTATATTCTGAAGTATTTCCTACAGCGTGCTATCTGTAAAATGTAGATATCTAAGTGTTAAATTTGGTATCTACCTCGAAATGTAAGCAGCGACCTCTGGATAATGTTGCAAGCTTTATGGAAATCTGAGGCTCATCTTTCTATGTGCAACTTCTTTTTTTGGCTTTCTTTGTTAGCTTCATGGAGAATTTCACAGAAGTAGTATCTCATTTTTTTTTTTCTGCAAAAGATTTTAATTTCATTGAAATTTTGCTTAGGAAACGAAGAGGTTTGTTTTTGGTTTTGGTTTGGGTTTTTTTGGCTTGAACAGTAGTGCCTTTTCTTGATCTTTCTTGGGATATTCAACCTGAGCTCTGACAGAAGAATAGTGCTGCTGTTGCTTTAAACCCACAGCAATGCTTTATATAGATATGGCCTGGTTTATAGTGTTGCTTTAAATACACAATAAGAGAGTTCATCTCCATTTCAGAAAAGGTTTATGACTGATCTCTGCCTGGCTAGGAAAGTTTATTTTCTAAAGTTACTTCACTGCAAAAATGCTTTGAATTTGAGAGTCCTAAACTAGTGATGGGACCTTGCTTGCACTCTCTGCAGATCTAATTCCTTCACCACTAGGAAGCTGTCGCTTTGTGATGGACCTCGTGTAGATCAAACTCAGTATAGTATTTCTGTGTCCCTTCCCTATTAGTCACCCTCTTTTTTTAAATCTCCATCGTTGAACTGATCTGTGGGTGTTGACAAGACCATCAGAAGCCTCAGTAAAATTTAGTTCTAGGTCCCAGTCCTTTGCAATAACATAGGCTTATTTTTTCTTCGTAACTTATTGATGACGCAATAACCATCAAATGAACAATTTTAGAAAAAAGCTTTCCACCAGTGAAGAAGGATCAGCTTTGTTGCTTGGCTTCTGATGCCAATATTGATTATGTATAAAGTTGACAGAAGCCAATGGAAAAATCCTTTCTAACCACATACCAATTCTGCTAGGCTGTGATGTGTCCTACATGGCGACTTGTGCTGTGAAAATCAATAAATAACGCCAAGTATGGGAAGGAGCATATACAGGAGAAGACATGATACAAAGCGTGTAATTTAGAATGTGAAAGAGAAAACTGTGCTCTTCCCTTGTTGCTCTGCCTACCCTGGCTGTCCATGTCTTTCTCATGTCTGCTTTCCTGATGTCACTTTCTGGTGACCAGGAGAAGGATTGGGCTGCTACTGTACACAAAGCTGAGTCACCAACTCTACCTGCCACCCTGCAGGAGACCTTTGTGGACAAAGGGAGATGAAGCAGGAGCATTATTTGCTTGCAATCAGCTGTGGGAAAGTCATTCTGTCTCTAGGTCTGTGAGGAGATAGCCACCCATTCTGGTCACAGGGCAGTGGGCAAGGAGAAGGTCATGCTGTGGGGATCCTTTCTATTCACATGTTGAAACCAGGAGGGAAGTTTCATGGAAAGAGAAAAGTTAGCTAGTCCTTCCTACTATTCAGAGCATCAGCAGACAGACCTGTGACCTTAAGGGCAAGTGAAACATGAGCTTTACCAGACTATGTATGGGCAGCATAAGTTGTGGTGCACAGATACAGTCGAGGAAAGCTCACCTTGTTTCAGGGGTAAAAGACTCATGATCAGCCTATAGACCAGCCTGTGGCTGGAGAAATTTTCACAAGGGCATAAAAAGGAGGGAGGAAACATTTAAATAAGGTTTTCTCTTTGATTATCTTCCTGAGTGGGACGCTGAAACCACTTGTGGGATGGGAGTATACCTGTTCTCAGTTGTGGTATGTATGTAACACTGTACATTCCTGTCAAGTATCAGTGTCATCTTTCATTGCTTGCCCAAGCCAACTAATTCATGACTGCAGTTCTTTGGCAGGGCTTTGCAAATGCATATGGAACCTCCAGACTGGGTTTGTTTTTAAAAACACGGTAATTAAAAAAAAAAAAAAAAAAATAGATGGCTATGAAATCCAAGGCAAGAAAATGTGAGACTTCCTACAGAATAAAGTGAAATGGAAAGTACCTCAGAAGTTTAACATTGAAAGTTTGAGGGTTTTTTTAATTGTTGTGTTTTGAGTTTTTGCTCTCCCCCCCCTTTTTTTTTTTAACTTGAATTAAGAGGATTAAAGCAGATTAATGCAGAACTAATTAATGCACATTTCTCTGGGGTGGAGTGATTTCTGTTTGGTCACACCTTCTCTAGAGTAACTCAAGTGAATTAATCAATGATCGTCTTTCTAATTAAACTGTTGAATAAAGAGTTAGAGGCTTTAGATCGTGGCCATTAGTTTTATGTAGGATCAGTGAATTAAAGGTTAGTAATGTTAACAAGATGTTCCTTTTTCTCATAGGATCAGTCAAAGTTTAGGAAAAATGTCATCACTTGTTCTTGTGCTGCCTCTGAAATGTAAATCAACAACAACAAAAAAAATAGTTTCAAGTACTTTCAGAAATATATTCTGAAAATAGCAAGAAAGACGTGGAAAGAAACGTCTTAGATCATCCCAGAGATATACACCTGCTTGGCTCAGTTCGGTGTCAGACAGAGCAGTTAGGGTAGATCCTGAAACTCTGCTTGAGAATATGGAGTTTCCCAAAACAAACACCCAGGCATAGGGAAGTGAAGTCCAGCTTTCCTGGTGCAGACGGTTTCTGCCTTTGGGGCCGAGCTGCACACTAGCCCAGCCCTGCTTTTGCGGGCAGGCCAAACGGATGCGCTCGGTAAATGGTCCCTTCCTGTGGACCTCGGGGATTTCTGCCCGTGAGCAGAACTGATGCTCAGTATGTCACTGGGCAGCCTGTACTCCCAGGAGTTGTGCTGCTGCTTGTACTGAGTATAGGCTGAGTGTGTGTGTCCAGTGCATTGGCACATTTAGAGTTGTTTGGCGTGGAAAAAATGGGATTTTTTTAATTTTTTTTTTTCTGTAAGCAGGAGCAGTTTTCCATGGTATTACATCTGATCTGCAGGCTATTTCTAAGTTTATCCAGGGGAAAGGAGAGAGGTGGAAATCCAAGAAAACCACATGCAACAAGCTGATGAACTGCTGCAGAAAGCTGTAACAGCTGCCAGAGGCTGTTTGTTGGTTGTTGTTTGAACATAGATGGCACAGAAGGAGTTAAAATCTCTCTCCTGTCTGATGATGGAGGTCAAGGTCTGGATGTATATACTGCGCGTAACTATCCTGGAGAGCTGTTTGCAATGCACTTTATAGGAGGGCCCTGTGCTGTTGTTACTTTGGCTGCAAGCATCTAACCCTGCAGGGACTTTGCATGAACAAGCATCACCTCTCTTCTTCCTTCTTGCCAGACCTGTTGAGGTTTGGTAGCCTCTCGTACTTCCCTTATGACATAGGAGATGTAACATAGCTGAAGTGAATCAGGTGTTTGTGGGGTTGTGTTCCTGAATTGCTCAGCACGTGGTCATTGTACACGGGCTTTCACCAGGGGCTATGGCTTGTACTGAAGATGTCCAACAACCTAGCAAAAAAATCCCAACGAAACCCAACAGTTGGTGTTTACTCCCTGTTTGTGCAGGTGGCACCTGCCCTGAGTTTGTACAGCCCTTCCCAGATAGCAGTTGAGGAGCTACATCTGTGACTTGAATGTTGCTATTGATTGTGTAATGTAATTCACTCTTACAGTACAATAGAGGTGGAAGGGCCCATGATATCTTTGTACTGATGTCTTCACTGCCATACCAGCTGGTGTTTATTTTTGTGTATCCTCCTATTCAGCAGGAAAATGAGTGTGTGAGTATGAGATTAATGACAAGCTGAAGTTCTGATACCATAGCACTTACCATATAATCTATTCTGTTAAGACATTTACAACAATGCCTACTTACCTATCCTTAACTGAATGGCAGAGCCTAAGGTGGTGTATTTGCCATGTTTAGTGCGCAAGATCTTGTCATTGTTAGTATATTGGTGGCTAGAATCTCAGTCTGGGATGTGTGAGGTTTATGTGACTGTTAGTTTAGTAGTTCTTTGTTTTTTAAATCATACTTTCTCTTTTATCCCCCTCTTTTTTTTTTTTTAATGCATGAAAGTTTTTTCCAATTGATTCCTTCAGAAGTGCTTTGCCTTCAGCAGAAGTTTGATGAGAATCTTTGAATTCTTGTTTTAGGGAAGAGGAAATAGAAGGTTGTAAGATGACCAGTGTAAGATGCCTATTTCCTCCTAGCCTGCTATAAAAAGATACTTGAATGGATAAAGCTTTGTACGTCTGCGGCAATGTCCTACCCTTTATTTGGAGGCCTACAGAATTTCCTTGTGTTAAGCATTCTTATTCAGGATTGTGTAGGTATGGGGAAATGGCTATCACAGAGCTGGCAGAGCATTGCTGGGAAGTTTGTATTCGCCGTGGCAAACTTCCTTCACCATTTGATGGACTGTTTGCAAGAGAGCATTGTGACCTCCCTGAGAGGTAGCTTGCTGAGAGTGCTGGAAGCACTTCAGAAAATCTGGCCCTCTTCTCTAGCCGGGAGGTTTTCTTCGAACAAAGCAGAATATTGTTCCTAAAAAGTCTCCAAATAAGACCTGACCGGTGGGGAGCTTTTGTATTACTTTGCCGTAAATTGGTTCTTTTGTATCAAAAGTAGTACACCATCTACCTGCTATAAACACTGTGCTCTCATTTCTACCTGTTCTTGACCAGGTTGCAATGTTTAAGCTGTACACTTGAAAATCTGGAATGACTGAGTGTTAGAACTGTAAGGTCACCACAGCTGTAATTAGCTAACAACTAGCTTAATTTCCCCTATAGTTATGGGCCAGCAAAATCCAGGGGAGTCAAGTTTGCCTATGAGAACAGAGTTCAACTCTGCATTATTGAAATTACATGTGTATACTGACATGGATGTTGCATTTAGCATCATAGCATCTGTGTCTATCAAAGCATCAGTTAAGAAGCCCTATCTGCAAAGAGCTGCAAGTGTGGTTCCAGCAGGAAAGTGCCTGAGCAGTCTCTGCAGTGAGCTGGGACATGGGGAAAAAAAAGGGCACTTCTCAGGTCAGAGATTTTGCAGTCATGCGAGTGAGAACAAGCTACTGTCCGAGTCTTTTGAGTCATAGTTGGTGGTGTTCAGGAACTGGGTACCACTGTGAAGGAAGCGCTGGGTTGCTTTGAGGAGCAGATCCATGCTGTGCCATTGTGTAGGGAAAGTAAGGATGACAAATAATACATGCCAGGCACAGTTGGCAGTGCTATGAACTATGCAACACAAGGGACACGTGACACATGGGTCATGGCAGTGTTATCTGAATGCCATCATCGTGGTACTCACAGCCCTGCCCTGCAGCATTTGACTCTGTCTCTTACAGCAGTGATGAAGAGGATGTTGGTGGACTGTACTCTAAATGTTCTGTGTGGATAGTTCCATACTCTTCCCTACCAGCAAGCCTCTATTTCATATTTGGCACTTTTGAAGTGCTTTTATGGTAATGACTAAGAAAAATATTACTTACACCTTATTACTCACGTTTCCTCTTGGGTGTAACTTGAAGCCCGATACTGCTCTTTACTTTGCTGGCCCATTGTTAATTTGTCCGTTTTGTATGATAGTTTACCAGCTTGTATTATTTGCCATTTTGTCTGCGTGTTTGGTTGTCTTTTTTGTTTATTTTTTGTTTTTTTAAAGGGACAGCCTTTATTTTTGGTGAAGTCAGTTTGGGACTTTGCTCTAATTCCACAAAGTAGGCTTATAAAAACAGATGTTTAGTACTATGTTGCCCTGTTTGTATGCTTGGCAGATTTACATGGAGGAGTAACCCCTAGTTTCTCTTTTACTTGTTTACATGTAACGTTTTAGTTGAGGACTTTTTTTGTTGTATACTAACTCCATCAGCAGGCTTTTCAGTAAGATCAGCCTTTTGAAGCATGAGTGCAATCAGATTCTTGTGTTAGCTTTAATTCGGTGGTATGTCAGTTTAACTGTTGTAGAAATAAGGATATTTTTATGACAAAGTGCTGTGTGCCATGAAGAAGCTGTTGAAAATCAGCTGTGCCAATTTAAACATTACATAAAATATTGTAATATAGTCTGACACTTTGCAGCATGAAAACGGCAGACTTTGTAGAGCATGAAACTCTCTGTGCCAGCTTTTGGTAGCTCAGTTAGACATGGTCTTCAGTGTATTTGCATTGAACTAAAAAGTTGCTCCATCTTCTCTTTCACCATTTTCAGGTGTTGTGGACAGATGAGCAACTGGTTACTCTGTATTGGTCTGCTCAAAAGCAGTGGCTTACTTTTCAGAGCCTCCCTCAACTGGTGCAAAGATCTTCTGTGGGAGATCTTCGTAGCTGATGCACAGCTATTTTGCAGAGCTTCTGGCTGGCATTTCATAACCTATCTGGGCCTGGGATGCAAGAAGCTTTAAATAAAAACATAGAGGAATGGACTTAAGGTGCCATTGTGTGGATTGCAGTCCTGTTGTGGTACAGTCACCGGTCACAGTTGGTGCCACCACTGTAGAACAAGGGACTGTGATAGTGGCCTGTTTAAAGCTGCTTGTCCTGGTTTTCTGTTTCTCAGATGGAAACCTGGACAACTTAAAACAAGCATGTGCTTCAAGAGAAGTTTTTGATATGTTTACATTACTGGTTTCTAACTCCCTTTGTGTATAGGAAGAGGTTTTTAGCTGTTGCACGTGAGCTGTCCATGCAGAACACCTAAGTGGGGTATGAATTGAGTGAAGAGATTTCTAGCTGCTTTCTTGTGTTTAAAGCGTTAGCTTTGCATGGGAAAGGTTAATGACTTAGTTGGCAGTGATTCAGAATGAAACTTATTTCTAGTGTATCTAGGGATACACTTGTTAACAAAACAATTTTTGTTTTTCAGATTGCCAGTGCTACAAAAATAGAGACTTCCAGCAAAAAAAATTCTTCAACTAGTGAAGTGGCAAGGGCAGTGTTAAGAATACACCCCACCCTCCCTCAGTGCTTTCACTCCAGGATGCAGAGGGAAACAAGGCATATGGAGAGCAAATAAATTATACAAGGTTTGTTTGTTTTTATTTTGTTGATTTGTTTATTTTTGAATGTATAAATTGGATTATGAAGCAGTTATAGGCCCAGATCCAGATACAACCAGTTTAATATTTCTTTATTCTCTGGGTCTTAATGTTTCATATTGGCTGGGTGCCTTTGAGGTTTTAGAGTCAACCAATAGTGAACACCAGCACGGGGGAAAATGTATGCTATCTGAATTGTTTCTCTCGAGGCACTCATCCAGCTCTTAATGCTTCTGACTTCAAAATAGGTTGTATTTACAAAACTTCAGTTCAGACAAGTGTCCAAATCTGTAAATAGCATAGATGCAGTTTTCTATACTTAACCTAAGGAGTGAGAAGGAGGGGTTTAGGCTTTTTCCTGCCCAGCTATTTAGAGTGTTGTGATGTGGTAGATGTCTGTCTATTAAAGGAGAGGAATGGATGAGCAGTTTTTGGTGTAGACAGCATCGTTCCAGAATTAGACAGAAAATTGCCAGCAAAGAGACGCCTTACTCCTAATGTCTCACAGTCCCCAAAGGACAGAGTGGTGTTAAAAGTTTAGTTCTGGTGATCATCAGATGTCTTTCTGCTGTAGTCACAAATCTTACCCATGGCATATGAGAGATGCTTTGGTTGAGGGTTTGAAAGACCTGGTGCACGTGAACTGATGTCATGTGAAATAAAGGAGTGGGTTTACAGATTTTAAAAGACTTAATCATGATGCTTTATAAAAGGATGATGAGAGTGTTTATTCAACGTTTCATTATTTTTAATTACTTCAGCATTTTTTACCATTATTAATTGAAGAAACCCCACGTTGTCAACAGCATGCTATCTACTACACCATGTGAGCTACTAGTTAACGCAAAATGCAGACATGTTTGGGCTTTATAGCAGGAATCCACTGTGCAACCCTGACAGAGCCACCCTTTTGGGAAGTTTAGGCCTATGGGCATTTCTGCACATAACACTGGGGAGTAGGGTTGGACCTCAGTGCATCCAGTTCATCCTCATTCCCCAGTAGTTTGTCTGACGTGATCTTGAACGCTTTCACTGGCGAGGGTTGCAGTTTCAGAGGGCTTTGGTCTCATGCTGTGCTAGGACAGGATTGGTTTTCTTGCCTGAGAAAATACTTTGAATAGCAATATAGTGCTGAATAAACAAGGGAACTCACCAGGTTGCTGGCCTTTTCTGACAGACATACCAGGCAGGTGATTCTTAGAACTGATTGTTGTATGATAGTCAGTTACAAAATAATAATATATATATATTCAGTTTATTTTGTAACCCACTCATCTCTTTAAAAATTAGTATATAATGGAGCATTATTATATTCTGTAGTAACTTTAGAATTCTACCACTTGAAAGGAACTTAGGTCACCAATGCCAGAGAAGTAAATATACACAAGCTCTGCATTTGCTGTTGTTTGGTTAGCACGGTATTTGGCCCATTCTTTTCTAAAACAGACAGGTTATTTGTAACACTATCTTACATGTTCAGGATGTATTCTAAAATGAAAATGGATTTGCAGGAGTGATGCTGAACGTGATTGCAACAATCTAGAAGCCATTCTGAGTTTTGGGGTTTTCCCTCCTCAAAGAGATAAAGTCATATAAACAACTCCAAAATAGTCAGCTTCTAACTGATTTTGATAAAACAACAGCCGTGATGCAGTGCCATTGTGATTGATAAAAACTAGACTTACTGTTTTGGTGTGTTGTGCCATGCTCTAGTGCCTCAGGTTAAAAGTGTCACTGAGATATTATGCACTGCAGCACTCATAAAAATCCTTAATTTGTCATGTTAGTCAATCTTTTGGGGACTTTGTGATTTGTGGTGTTTGTGGTGGTTTTGTTTGTTTGTGGTTTTTTTGACTTTTTTTGTATGTTTGTTTGTATGTGTGTTTTGTTTGATTTGTATTGTTAAAAGGAAGTATTGGACCTGATTCTAAAATTTAATGAGACGAGCGTCTGTTGAGGCACACAACCATCAGAGCCTGATGGTGATTTTTGCCGTGTTTCAGTGCTGTGAGGTAGCTGCACTATTTATTACCTTGCAAGTTCTTCAGCTTTTTAGCAGTCAGTATGTCTTGTTTCATTTTCATTGTGATCACCTGTGGCTTTCCAAAACACAGTGAAAACCCAGGGCAAGTTTGTCACTGGCAGAAGATGAATTTGAGAACCATGTGAAGACATGGAAGAGAAAATGAAGGCATACAGATTCCTAATGATAAACATACCAAGAGTATCCTAAAATTATAAAGCAGTGTCGTGCATTAAAGCAATAATTTGCATTTTGGCTAAGGCGTAGCTGCATTTTTGGACTATCCCTTTAATTCTGCACTTTTAATTACCTTCTGACCAGTTCCTGGGGTGGAAGCAGCAGGAACTGGGCTTGCAGCAGTTCCCTGACATCATAGTTTCTATCAGACAGAGCAATGGAATTCCTAAGGTTACTTTGAAACCTGGGGTCTCCTGTAGACCAGCAGACTAGCTTGAACAGGAATCTAATTAAAAAGTCCAAGATATTGAATAAAGCCCACAAGTGCCATCTGTTCAGTTTTACAACCTGAAATTACTTGATGAATCGCAGTAATAAGGTTGATAGTTCCTGCATTTACGTTGCAGCTGACTTTTGTTACAGCACCTGGACTGTACAGGCAGAGTTGTGCAAACTCTGTTGATGTTAATAACCGCTTGGACTTCATTAAGTATTCCAGCAAAGTATGTTCTGGAAATAGAGGTAGTTTGAAACTTAGTGTCATGAGGAAGGCATGTGCTGATTTACCAGCTTAGAGCATGCTTGGAAGGAGCAGCACATGCTGGGCTCTAAGAAGGTACCTGGCAAGGTGCGCTTCATTGGGCTCTGCAAGAGTGAGCCCTTCCTGGCTAGCTGGAATTCCTGCTGGATGGAGGCACATGGGTCATTCACTTTGCACGATGGTGAACTCTAGATCCCCAGGTCCTAGGGCTCCTGGTTCATGCGAACAAAGAACTAGCTTGCTGTGCATTGCATCTAGGCTTCAAAGTGTCCCTCTGCCTCTGGGCTCAGACCACTCAGAATACTCAAGCATGGCTGCCCATGGTACACACTGACTCTCAAGTTGCTCTGGAGAGTGATTTGTTGTGCATGCACAAGGTATAGAAAACCTGAGTCAGGAGGAGGGCTAGTTAGCCTGAAATATGGACGTGCTGAAGGTGGTAGAAGTGAAGTACCTGTTGGTATATGTTCACGCTGGATCTTCAGTGATGGTATAGCTTGAGGAAGATGGACACCTGATTTTTCAGAAGACCCTATTTGAAGCAGAGCTGATGTATGATTAAGAAGGTCACTGTGAGCTTACTTTAGTAGCTGTTTAATTATGACCCAGCATTGCTGGCATATGCAGTAAGACTGTGGTTGATTGCATGAGAAAATTCCAAACAAAAGTTTGTAGACCCAAGAGGACAAAAAATCCCACCCAGATGCATGATAGAATGATCAGGAAGGTAATCAAATGTGAGGAAAAGAATAAGCACCAGTGCCTTCACCTAAACTATGGAACAGAGCCATTTTAAAAACTCTTTCAGTAACAAGTAGTGTTGGTACCAACAGTGTACATTCAAGTGGACGGGACAGAAGGAAGCTTTGTGACTGTTTGGGCAAGCCCCTGTGACTGATGTTCGGACATAGTGTACAAGAGAAAAAGTGCAAAAAAAGGCTAAGGGAGCGGAAGTAAACGTCTGTCTAGTGAGGGAAGCCTTGTTGACCTACTATTCAAGCTCTGTATTCACTAAACAGTTTGTCGTTGACAGGCAACAGCAGATAAACTCAAGAAAACCGAGTTACTGATTTCTTAAAAAAATCCATCTGGTGGATGCATTTTTTTTTTTTGCAATGTAACCCTAGAAGGAATATGTAAGGCCCTAAAGACTTCAAGTTGAGATATTACTTATCTCCAAAGCTGACTAGCTTTAGTCACTGCCTTACCCTTATTTTCTAGTTATACATTAATTTATCCGTTGCCTTGGTGTTCTCTGTCACAGCCTTGTCCACTGCCCCACAGCTCAACTGCACCAGCAGCAAAGATCAGTAGCCTTACTAAAGACAACGCTGAAAAGTTAGACATGCCTGACAAAAGTTTCATGATACTACCCTCCAGTCACAGGGCAGCTCTCCCTGTCGCGTCTATCCAGTTTGACATTTCTATAAGCTGGCACTGCTGGCAAGATGCTGGGATGAAAGGAGCAAAGTGACACCTTTCCCGTGGAGCTGTTGGAGTGTGCCATGGAAAGGGAATGCAAATTCCCCAGAGGAACACAGGGTGCTGACCTGCTGCCCCACTAGGATAACTACCCAGATGCCTGTGGCCAGCAAGAGGTAGCTCACCTGTCATGCTGGAGAGCTCATCTGCCTTTCCTGTAACGCGAGGAGGCAGAGGATTGATTATAAGTTCCAGCTGATCCGCAGGAAGCATCAGACCAGGTTTCTCCTGGTCTCTATGACTAGGCCTTGAGCAGAAATGATGGTGCTCTGTGTGTCAGCCTGGGAGCAGATGGAGTATTTGTGTTTAAAATACGTCTTGGAGAAATATAGCTGAGCTCTCTGTCAGCCAGTGTAGATCATTGTTCTCCCATCTGAGCCTTACCACTGTCATCAGTCTGCTATGGACATCCCTGCTTGAGGCTCTGACAGCCAGAGTTTGTCTGCTCAGAGATGTACTCTTCTGCTGAGGATGTGCCCTCGTTTCTGCTCCTGCTTTCCGATGTCCTGTGAAACCTTACAGCATGATCTACTGATGTATTTGTCTTCTGTTTTGTTATGTCAGAGAGGTCTTTTTTTAATTTCTTAATTACATGCATCCAATGTTCCCCACAGTCTTCAGCTAGATTTGCATATGGAGCTAACCTCTTAAAAACCATATTACACTTCCATATTGGGGAATGACATATTTAAAGATATTTGACTGTATAATAAATGATCCTGGAAATAGAAGATCTAGAAAAGAAAATGAATGATATTGAGTATCCTCTCTTCAAAACAGAGTCAATTTTTCTTGTTCACATGCTTATGCCTTGCACAGTCTTTGATGTTTTATGAAAGCACTGTGGATGATATTAGAAACAAATTTTGGAGGGAATTTTTCTCCTTAAAAGACAGCACTTAAGATAATGTTTCCTCTTCATACTTGCTGTTACAGGCAGGCTTAGTGCTTAGTCCGGTCCGTATGTTGCATACGCTTGCATGACCTGAAATTTTAATTACTGCTCTGTCTGACCTGTTGCTGTATTGAAAAAATAATTATTGATGGCACTTGACAAAACAGGTGTGCTAAATTTGAGATTTTAATGAAAATAAAAATAATTAAAAATATGTGTATTTTTTTTAAAGGAAAACCATGTATAGTAGTTCTGAAGTTCAGTGCACTTCCCTGTAGCAATACTAATGTGATAGATATTCCTAAAATGCTGCAGAATTTACTTTTCAGATGGCTGGGCCAGCAAGTGTAGCCTCAGTTCATTCATTTCTAAGGTCTTGTGTGAAAGCTCTGCTTTTCATATCCTGATACAGTTACCATTTAGATTGCCCAGAAGTGGGTAGTTTGTATGTGAGTAGCAGCTGTTGTTAGAGTCCAGTATCTTATGAAAGACATTTAGCCTTTAGGTATATTTTTCCCTTTAGACCTATCAAGCCATTTGATTTCCAGAAATGTTCTTCCTTTGAAGTCTCTGCAGTACATATGAAGAGGCGACAATATAATTGCAAAACTCTTTCATTTCGTGCTGGAGTGAAATTTGAATGGAAACCAAATGGTGCCACCCACTTTCCTGCATTGCTGATAAGGAATCTTTCATAGTGATCGCTGAGAAACTTCCCTCTAACCTTAAAAAGAAAAACAAACAGAAAATACGCAACTGCCTAGGTTTTAGGAAGTGCAGTGCTCTGGACTGAGTCATTGTAAAACTGAGTTTTAATGTTGCAGATCTTTTTAAGAGCTGCTGTGTTGTGTTTTGCTGGGCATGAAACAGTGGAAAGTGCAGGGCATGGTCCAAATCTTGTATCTCAGGAATTGATAAATTAACTACCTAAGCATTGAACCTACAGCTTGTTGACATATCCGAGAGAGGGGCAGAAATTTCATGGAAGATCGAAGGCATCAGAAGTGGTGATTAAAGCGATCTTATTTATTGTTTTAGTTTTATATTTCAGAGGTTTTTCTTTACCCTTTTCTGCTTTAGGAGTTGGCACAATGGATGAAATTCTGTCACTATTGAAGTTAGCGGGAAGTTTGCCATCAGCTTTAATGGAACCAAGATTTTGCCCATGGTATTTTAAGATGGTTTGAATGTTTTTATAGCATGTGTGTATTTTATGATTCCTCGGTTTGTAGGTAATAGTGAAAATGTCACTTACCTTTTTAAGTTACCTGAAGAAAATTATACTTATTTTTACAGTGGGAAGTTTCATCTAGTTACAGCAAATTTTGTACTAATTTTCTCAAAACTTCCTTTTTTTTAGTCTACAGAAAAGGACATTTTTACTGGCAGACTATCTTCCACTTAAGGCAGAAATGAACAATATCTTTTGTCTTTTTAAGTTAAGTAGTAAAACAAGTTTTATATTTCTTTGCTGCTTAGCTGACATGCTTTTAGGTATTTCACCAGCTATGTGACCTCAATGAACTTAATGGTAAAATTGCACATGAAATCTTTTGAGAAATTGACTTCTATCTCAAAAAAAAAAAAAAAAAAA
>VWZK01007123.1:107051-117926 GCA_013396935.1 Baryphthengus martii
GTGTTACAGAAAGACGTAGATATTCTTTTATTGCTGTCTTGAAATAGGCCCAATAATTCTTCTAATGGATATAGAAAAAAAATGGAACAAATTACATTTAAAGTATGTGTCAGTGTGATCTGCTTGTGTAGACCTCTGTGTGTTCAAATTCATATAGAATACTTCTGCTCTTTTTTCCTAGATGCCTCATATTGATTCTTAGCCTAGGACATAGGTGTCAGATGTGTTTTTTAATTATATTGTATGAATATCTACATATGTGGCTTTCATATATTATAATTTCCATTAAAAGGCTGTATGAAGTATGAATGGGAATAGTAGAATATTGAGCAATTATGAGATTGTAGACTGAGATATTTCTTCATTTTTCTGATCATTTTTAACTGGTAAAATTTACTTAGATGAAAAGCAGTTCTCTATACTGTGCATTCAGTTAAACCGTTATGAGCTATGTCCTAGCATTCCTTAATAAAATCTGTATTAAAATGTTACTGAGTTCATCTGGCTTCCAGGACATGGTCTTCTGTTGCAAGTTGGCAAAACTGACTGCAACACGAATATTTCTTTGATCTTGTTGATATCTTGCTGTAACTTCAAATAAGTGCTCTTGAGGACAGGGAGACTGAATTTTTGCTCCATCCACTATCTCATGCTGCAGGAACTTGTGGGAAGGGAACAGACACTTTTGAGCGTTAGAGCGGAACAAGACTTGCTAACGGGATGGTGACTGAATGGAACTGAGGGTAGTTCATAGAATCATAGAATGATAGAATGGTTTGTGTTGGAAGGGACCTTTAAAGGTCATCTAGTCCAACCCTCTCTCCAATGAGCAGGGACATCTTTATCTAAATCAGGTTGCTCAGAGCCCCATCCAACCCGACCTTTGATGTTTCTAGGGATGGGGCATCTACCACTTCTCTGGGCAACCTGTTCCAGTGTTTCACCATCCTCTTTGTAAGAAATTTCTTCCTTGTATCTAGCATCCTTTAGTTTAAATGCATTACCCCTCATACTATCACTAAAGGCCCTACTGAAAAGTCTGTTTCCATCTTTCTTATAAGCCCCCTTTCATGGCAGTGAGTGAGGCAGATGAGGAGAAGATAAGAAGGCTGTGTTGCGAGGCGTACAGTGACTTTTTCCGCATGGTCGTCTTTTCCCCAGCCATTGCTTGAGCATTTACATTAATCTTCAGCTTTCTTGTTTTCGCAACCTCTGAAGGTCTCCTTCCATCTGTCTCTAGCCACTGTAGTTGAACCATGATAGTACTGAAGTTAATAACCAATAAAGCATATATCCAGCTGGCAAATAACTAACTATTCCATAGCTTGTTACTTGGTTCATCCTTTACTCCACTCAGGACCTGGAAACCATGCTGGGAGAGGGAAGCCTTTTTGGTGCTTGTTCATTCCTTGTGTCAGCACCATCTGGACTGTTTCAGGAGCTCAGCAGATTGCCGCGCTAAAGCTTAGGAAATGATTGTAAGATGTCTGTGTTGGTTTATTTCCAGTGTGTCATTTCCTGCGATATTTCTACAAAATAGCCCTTTCTGCTACACAGACATAAGTCACCTGCACTATAATGGTGCCATAGAAAATGGAGCAGGACGTTACACATGCAATGAGACTGTAGTGCTGTCTACTAATGCTATTAAATATACTTAATATAGTGGTAGATTTCTGGAAAATTAAGAGTGAATTCCTGTGGGAGCAAAAAAATAACAAATTTATGGATATTTGTGTCTCACTTTGTGATTAATCTAAATGTATTTTTGTCTTCTGAAATGCTTTTGGAACAAGTTGAATTTTTTAGCTAATTTACATATTCTTTAGCTTTTGCAAGCTGTAATTTCTTTACTGTTGTCCTTGTTCTTCACAGAATATTTTTCATTTCTTCTTAAAATAATGTGTATTTAGATCAAAGTATTAGCAAATAGCACAGGATTGGCTGTATACCCAGAATCTCAAAGTCAGTATTTATCCAGGCTATATATAGCAAATTGATTCATGTGGTTTCAGGTTTTGTGCAACTCAAGAAGCTATTTATGTGTATTGGAATAAAAGCTATAGTGTTGAACAAAGTTTTGATTATGCACAAAAGTTGGAAATGAAAAGATATTTGATTTCCAAGGCTTTTGTAGAATCGATAAAGGAAGATTTATAGTAAAATCCAGGAGATGAAGGGTGGGTTTCTTTGGATTTCGTGAGGAAAAACACAGAGAATGAAGTTGATGTTTGACAATTTTTGAAGAATATATTGCAAGGCCAGAATTGATCACTGTAATCATCTAGTTTGATTTCCTGAATAACAGATTGCGTGACTGAAATTATTTTCTTTCAAAAGAAACATTAGTTCATGTGTTTTTGTTTAAAAAAAACCAAAACAACAAAACAACCAAGAAAAGAAAATAGACTCTAATTCTTGATGGACTGCTTAATAATTACTGTATTTTGGCAGTTCCCCCCAAAACTTGCTGTACCTTTGCTGCTGCTAGTCTCTGCTAGAGACTGATTCTCCTAAATGGGCCTGTGAGCCTAACCCACCACATCCTCTTCCAGGTTTCTGCGGAATATGAAAAATAAGCAATATATGGTGCTTTACCAGCTGCTGCTTTTCTACTTGTGTTTTGACAGACAATGCCCAACGTGAAATCCTTTCCTGCTGAATTAAGTGTGAACCCTGTAGGAAAAGATGTAACAATAAAACTTGGGATATAAGATAATAATGGTTTAGGTTGGAAGAGACCTTAAATATCATGTAGTTCTAACTCCCTTGCCACAGGCAGGGACACCTTCCACTAGATCAGGGTGCTAAAAATCTCATCTAGCCTGGTCTCGAACTCTCCCAGAGAGTGGGCATCCACAGTTTCTCTGGGCAGCCTGTTCCAGTTCCTCACCACTCTCATAGTCACAAATTTCTTCCTTTTATCTGATCTAAATCTGCCCTCTTTCAGTTGAAAACAGTTACCCCTCATTCTATCACTGCATTCCCTGATAAAGAGTCCCTCCCCTTCTTTCCTGTAGGCCCCCTAGAAGGCTTCTGTAAGGTCTTCCTGGAACCTTCTCTTCTCTAGGCTGGAAACTCCTACTCTCTCCACCTGTCTTCATAGGGGAGGTGCTCCAGCCTGCTGGTCATATTCATGGCTCCATCCATTGTGGGTAGATGAGCCACATCCATCCTTTGGCCACCATTCTGCCTGGAAAAGCCCTCTTGTCCATGCACCTCTCTCTTCTCCCTGTCTTTCTCTTCCCCCCACCCTCCACTAGGGATAATGACACCACTTCAGCACGGCACTCCTGGATTTTTAAGTGAAAAGCCCCATTCACCATGATAATATGCCCTGAGTAATGGTTTAAACATGCTCTGCTGGGCAGTAGCAGGTGGCATTCAGCAGCAAAGAGCCTGAATTCTTAGCTAGTCACAATAGCAGAAAATTATAATAATTTCCCTAGACAAAGTCTTGGAGTTACTGAAACTGTGGAGAGTTTACCATCAGTGGCATCTGGGTCAGCATTCATTCACTACTGTTCTTTGCTTTGTTTTTTTTTTTGTTTCTCCCTCTGCCCTTGGCAACTTTAAGGAAGATTGCCCTACTGGGACAGAGATAGCAATGATTGTATTGCTGAGTGCTGCCTCCTGCAACAAACAGTTTGGGTTATTAACAGTCCTGGTCAGAACCATGTCATTAGTGGAATTTTAAAACCATAGTTTTGTAGCTCAGAGGATTTGGAAACCTTAGTTACAGCTTCACTGCTTCTGCCCAGACTGTGGAAAGAAAAGAGCAAGTGTTACACTCTGAAGTGGTAGCTTAATTTTTGGCTAAAAAGTAAAAAAGTATTCTGTATGTCATACAGAAAACTGACTTTGTCGTGAAGATCAATTTTCATTAGGGAAAAAAAAAATAAATGCAGAACTGTACTGTCAGCTAGTGGGTGTTTTTTCCAAACTCTTCTGCGAGGAATGCATGGAAAATTTATACTATGATTTTTCCCAAAATGTAGTCTAAATCTGAAAAGGCTATTTTAAAGGAAATACAGTGTTAAAGTTTCAAAGCCATTAATTGTGAGCTGTGCATTATTTATTTTGAAATTATTGCTTTTGCCTGTTTCCTGAAAAAAATTGTATCCAACCTGATGACACTTGCAACAACCATTTTTTTTTTTTTTTGTTTCGTTTTGGCAGTCAGTTCCTGGAAGCCTTTAGCACTATTGTAAGAGGTAATATGTAATTTCCCTCTCATGTATCTTTTCGTTTTGCTAATTTGTCTGTGTATGTAACCTTCCTAAAGCACCTTAGTCTTAGATATCCTTATACTTAGAAAGCCTTCCCTGACATCTATACAAAGGTTTCCTCACTGAAAATCAAGCCGATTTATTTCTCATCTATTCTTGATGATGTTGGCCAACAGCTGATCCCAAATCTCTTTATAACAGCCTTTTAGGTACTGAAAGAATATTCTGCTTTCCGTTTTTTTGTTCTCTTTTCATGGGGCTTGTCCTTCCTTTTTCATTTCTTCAAATTACCTATGTCTTTCTTTTAAATAACTGAGCCAAACTAGTTCTCTGAAAGTTCCAACAATGTTGATGAAAATTATTATCTTTGATCACTTTAATAAAACAAAGAATAATTTATTTTTGTTTTAAAATTTGTTGACTCATTTTGTGTCTATATCTTTTTAGTCATAGTTTCATTCTACTTCCTTCATGCACACATAAAAAAAATCAACTAAAAGAAAAAAATAACCCAAACAACACAAAAATGATGATTTGCATGAGAAGAAATGTAAATTAATTTCCATTTATTTAAAGAAATTGTTTGAGCTGCTTTCAAAGATTGCCACTTTTTCTAGACTGTTGTCATTGTGTTGTTTTATTCTGTGACTTTTGTAGGGCATGTTTTTCAGCCAAATAGAAAAATGCAGACTTCATGTTGGTTCTCAGCTGTACCAGTACGAAAGATACAGGGTGGAGCTGTTGTTTTGCTGGCAAAGATCAAGAACATGTCAAACATTCAGAGGAGTTTATCATCTAAATTTAGCAACATAATGTGCAAATACACAGTTGGGGTATTGCTCGCTAAAGAGCAGACAATGGTAGATGAATATAATTACAAAATGTTATCTGTTTAATTGGATGATGGCGCTTGCATTTCTGCACCTGACTTCTATGAATCAGATCTTCTTCCTTGCATTTTTGAGAAGGAGAGCTAGGCTCTCGGACCTTGTGCTGCTGTTGAGTTCCTGCATGAAAATGCATTCAGACATTTTTATTAAGATAATAGAACCTTTGGAGATGGGCTGTGCAGTATTGGGTGTGTCAGGGAGCAGCAGTGGTCTGGGGTGGGGTTCCTGTTGGCTGCCTGTGCTGCGGTCTGCCCGGATCACCAGATAACAGCCAGGCGCCGTTAGAACAGCTGCAGGAAAGGGTGTCCCTCACGGGATTCCCCCTGCTGTGATGGTGGCACCTGCTGGAGAGGTCATCGAAGGGGCTGAGCTGGTGGGAAGATAAACCTTCCTGGAAGATGGAGTGCCAAAATACATGAAGAGTTGTCTTCAGGGTGAGCTGTTTTTAACGCCCTTAGAAAAAGACCTGATGATGACCTTCTCTCAGGTTCAAGTCTTTGAAGCGGTTGGGGAAAGGCCTTATGTGAGGGGCACAGGAAGGGTAAGTGAGCAGGGCCAAGCAAGCAGCACCTCACTCCACTTGGCTATACATTACGCTTGTGTGATGGTTTGCATCACCTCTGGAGTCTCTCTGCTCCTCTCGGCTGGTGGTTAGGACACATTTGTGCCTGTACTCTCTATTTTTGGGGCACCATAAAAACAAGAGCTCGAGTGTCAGGGCTTTTAGCCTGGGAAGCTTTCTGGAGGGAGAGGCACAGATACAAATAACTTCATGTTCTAGGGGAAAACTGATCTTGATTTATTGTTTGATTTCAGAGCACTGATGTGCTCTCTGTGTAAGAAATAGTTCATACTCACTGCTTCATTTTGTTTTCTGTAATAAACTGTTACAGTGGAAGAAAAAGATAGCTGTTCAAAGATTACTCAAAGCTAGTTTTGATGCCATGACACAGATGGAATAAAGAAACATAGCAGAAGCTGATGCTCCTGCTAGTCAGGGTGGGCAGAGGAACTTGAAGTCCAAGGATGTGAGTGGGAGAAGCCCACATAAACCTGCAGGATGACAGTACAGCCATCTGGCTGTCTCACAGGCATTGGCTCATACCTCCTCAGTTCTCCTCATATGAGAGACTTGTAGCATGCAGCTGTAGCAGAAAATGTTACCGAGATCCTAAAGGCCAGGTCACAAAAGCCAACAGATGTGGTGAGATAAGTGTGTAGGGAGAGCTGTGCAGTTGTGATGGATGTGGGTGTGCAGCAAAGGAGCTCCCCTCTATCAGAAGCTCAGCCCTTCGAGCTGCCCATGTTCCCAGGCAGCCCGCTTCAAACCGGCGCCTGCAGCAGAAAGCCACTCAAGGTGAACCCAACCTACTGCATCACTTTGTGTGGATAACTGGATGGGTTTGGGGGACTCCTTCAGCTGCGGTTGGAATGGCAAGCAGGGATGGGAGAAGCAGATGGGGTGGCTGGCAGGGGCTAGAGGGAGCAGTTGTGTGTCAAAAAAGGGGGACTTCTGCAGGAGGGGGAGCAGGGATGGAGAATAGCTATTTGGTGGATTACATTTGCTGTGCTGATGTGAGAGTTAGGAAAGAGGAGGTGATGGAGAAAAACAGCTTACAAAAAGAGTATGGGAATTCCAGGAAAGAAAACCAGTACACTGTGTAGTTTGTGCTTTATAATTGTTTGATGAGCAAAAAGACGACTATGAGATTAGTCTGGATGAGAGACAAAGCTTGCATGTAATTTGGACGGCTCGACGGCACCCCCTCGTTGCTCAGGTTGTAACATACCTGAATTGCTACAGCAAGCTACGCCTATGAGGATTCTTCTGGCTGTAGAAATTATTTGAATTTTTAATTAGGCTTTTACTTACAGAAAGGTAGCCTTTGTGTAGTAATGCTCATGCATGCAGATGTTTCTTATCTTGGAAAAAGGAAGTAGGAGAGTTATTTCAAGGCGGACAGGATACCCTTATCTGGTGCTCTCCTCTTTTCAATGACTGCAAGATGTGCAATTTGTCATAAAAGAGGAAAAGCTCATTTCCAGGAAGAGCAGCAGTTGGAAGTGTCAATGAGTATGTTATTGGGGGGGAAAAAAAGCCCTGAAGCAACCTCATAGAGGAGCTTGTATGTTGTATTTTCATAGCAAGAGAGGAGGCATGCGTATGTCCTGGCTGCAAGATTAATTGAAAGAGAATAACTGGTAGGAGCGCTCAGCTATCTTTGGCACTTATTTAAAAGGGAATGAGTTAGTCTCTGAACTGTCTGGGTCGTTCCATTAACTGTAGCTGGAACTTGTATTGTTGATTAATTTACCAAGTTAGCTAAGATTAAGAGGAGATGAATCCCACCCTGCTCTTTCCTCACTGCTGGGGATGCCCGGTGCAGAAGAGCTGTTCGGTTCACAGCAGGTTGTTGACACATTAGCAGCAAACCTAAGCCAGCACAGAATGTTGAGAACTTGATGATTAGAAATTGATCCAGTGGGTGCAGACATTTGCAGTGGATTCAGAAGAGGAAACCTCTCCCTTTTTTTCAGATGCCAAAAACTGATCTAGTATTACTATGCTCTGCCTTCCTGCAAGTCATCCTGAGAAGTAAGAGTTATCAACATTCACAGTGATAGCAAAAACCTTCCCCCAGCATCGCTGTGAAGTTGTGAATCACATTTCTGCTGAGATGCCTCTTGATAGACTGCATGAAAAATGGTAGAGATATTTATGATGAATTACAATATGGATGTGAACACATTGTGAATTATAATCTGAATTATCTTTGATTTGCAGACTGTTAACATTTATTGAGCTAATGCTTCTCATAGAGATGGGGTTGCCTGCTGTATTTACAAAGAAATGGTCTTGTCCAGTTATGTGGCTGGCCTTGTTAGAGCTATTTCTTAACAATAACACCCCCTCCCAGATAGATTAAGTAATATTCTTTCCAACTTGAGGTTGGAGAAGCTAAATGTAGTCCAAGGTGCAAAACAATGGTATCGAATCTGGTATTTGAAGCTGGGAATAGCTTCCTGCATAGGCAATCTTTTGAGCAAGTCTTTATTCTTTCGTATTGTCCATTTTTGTAACAGTGATTTCTCAAATCATGGTTCATCAAAGTGAAATTAATCTAAAACCAGAATTTAGGTAGTTGTTGTCGGACACGGTAAGGCCTGGTATTTTCCCATTCACTTGTGGAGAAGTGATTGTGTTGGAAGGCAGTCTCAGCTGCCTGTTGCAGCTGTATACTAGAGCAGGCGTGGAGGAACTGGATGTTTCTTCTGAATTATTTTTGAAACTTTGACAAGGACATCATGAGTCTGAATAGATGCTGTTGCTTTATAATTTTGTTCTGTGAAATACTGATCAAAGCAATAGATTTAACTGTTGTAGGATGTAGCTGCCTCTCCTTACTTCATAAGATAATAGAGAAGGTTGAAATGATATGGGTATACTGGGGACTAGAACCCTTTTCTGCACAGAACTGGAATAAAATACCTCTGCGCTGTGTGGATATTGGCATATCCCATACCAGGTAAACAAACCCAGGTTTGTGTAACAGTTATGGCACTCAAAGGTACGATATTGGATTGGCATGGGCAAAGAATCTCCAGCTCTTGTTTTTCACAGACTAGCTTGTTTCCAAGGCAGCTTCCAGGACACTTTTGAGCATCTTGGAGAGAGACTAGGCTGGGATTCTTAGTCACCCCCAGGGTGCAGAAGTGCTGGGGATGTAGCAGAGTGCAGTGTAGCAGTTCTGGCCACAGAACAATCCTACAGACTTCTCCCTTGTGCTTTGCCACAGTGAGGAATTGGACATCTGCTACTGTGGCCATGTTGCTTTTAGGACCAGCCTTGGAAGATCTGCACTGCAATGACAGCTTCTGCTTTCCTTTCCAAAAGCTGACTCTTATATTCAGATGTTCATATAGAAGTGGATGTGGGTGTACCTGGAGTTCAGGTGGTGGCTGGCCTTGGCTTTGAGATTGCTGCCTGCATGTAGCTTGCTTGGGTTAGGTGCATGTGCCTGGGATTGGCCTGGACTGGCTTCTCTATGTTGGGAACTGAACTCCTCCTGCTGCGAGGCTGCTCAGAGTTAAACTGTGTAGTAACAAAGAGGAGAAGGGTTGGGGAACAACATGAAACGTATTTGTTTTAAAGACATCTGAGTTGATGAAAATTGAAATAAAACATCTATATACACTTAACTAAGAGGGGGAAAATGTACAGTTTTATTCTTACTGGCATAGCCTGTGATGATGCTGTCATGGGTTTGCATGTTGCCAGAAACAAACACATAGCAGGTGGAGAGCAACCGTGTGATCCCAGCAGGCACGGGCAGCAGGCAAGCATCAGTTGCAGGGTGCAGTGCCACCAAGGTCTCGAGGTGTAGGTGACCATCTGCTTGGGCCATTCTCTGCTGTGTCCCAGGGGCAGACCATTATATTTTTCTCTTACTCCCCCCTCCTCTGGCTACACCTTAGTCCATCCTCTCTTTCTCAAGTGTGTCACCAATGGTTTTTGTTTTAAGTGAGTGCTTTTGTTTGCAGGCAAGAAGCAAGGTACTGTTGCCCTGTCTACATACCTAATCAAAAGTCACCTCCAGGCAGTGTGTTCTTCTACCACCACTTGTGGAGCAAAACTCTTGAGTCTTGTTGAACTATGTTTTTAATAACCTTTGATTAGAAGACGCCAGCGCCTTCACTACTCGGCAGGAGGCTTCAGCACAAGGCTGGGCTGGGAAGGGGACATCTCACACTGGCTGGGGAAAATGGCCATTTCCCCTGCTCCCAGCACAGAATATGCTGTTTTCTTTTGTGCATTATTTGCACTTCACAAGTTTGGGTGGAACCGCTGTTTGTCTTGCTCGCAAATGAAGGCTCAGATAATACATTACTGGTTTTTTCTTTCCTTTTAGTGCTTTTGGGTGCATCAAATGCCTTGATATTCAGCAGTCATCATTTATTTGTTCTTAATAACTTTTTAGTAGATCAGTTGAGTGATTTCAGCAACAAGTTTCCAGCAGATTGTGGATTGCCCTTAGATGCTCATATGTATTTAAGAACCTTCATTTTTCTTGCTTCTCACCTAGTGGCTGGTGTTTTGCTTCTGGTGACCTCTGCAATCTAGCTGTTTAAAGGAGAACATCTGACAGTGGTAACGTTACCTCTGTTATCGTTGCTATTCATTAACTTTCAATAGCGCTAGTTGTTCTCTTCTAGCATTTTGTGGTGGGTAAAATTATCCATCAGCCCAAAGATGCCTTAGAGCAGTGTGCCCCAGTTGCTTCCCTCACAAGGGCATCAGCAGGAAGACAACCAGCGCCAACCTGAGGCTGGGAGCAGGAGTCCTTGCAGGATAGGCATGAGGGGTTTTTCTTTTGCAAGGGTTGTGACAGGGTGTCAAAGTGAAGGCTGTGTAGCCTTGTATCTGTGTGCTCCCCTTCACGTTTATTGGGCTTTCCTCAGCACACTAGAACAGCCCCCAGGCTCCTGGGTGATCAGAGGAGGACGTGTTACCTCTAATAGGAAATTGATAGCATGCATAGTTTGAAATAATGACGTGAGGATTGCAATAAGGCAAATCAATCTGGAAATCTCCTGGCTCTAAAGGTGGTCCTAGGTCTCTGTTGCCTGCAAAATATATGTTGTCCTTTTCTCTCCTCTTTTGTTTGTCAGAGTGACAGACTGCATTTTGATCACACCAATTTATTTCAGTCTGTGGGTAAAAAAAATTGACATATCTAGCTTCCCCCCCCCCCCCC